>JAPYZE010006711.1:0-16271 GCA_030522805.1 Leptomastidea abnormis
ATATATATATATATATATATATATATATATATATAAGTATAAAAACGACTCGCGCTAAATAAGCATTTCCATAAACATTATACTCGAGTGAGAGAGAGAGAGAGAGAGGGGGGACCAATTTAATGCTTTAGCTTGTTGTTTTATATATCGTTTTTTATTTTCTTTCTCTCTTTCTTATTTTCATTTTATTGTAGAGATGGTCGAATAATCGATAAGGCGTTCGCGCGTCGTCTCAGTCGTCGTCGTTGTCGTCGAAACTGACCGCGCCGATCAGGCGCGCCGTCGCGAAAGAGAGAAAGAAACGTGGTTCGCTACTCCTCTCTCTCTCTCTCTCATTCTCTTCCTTGCTCTATTATATACGCAGCCGTATACACAAGCCTTATAAAGTAGCCCGGCTACGATTTAATCCGAAATTTATTTCCTCCATTAGTAAGGGCTTGTCTTTCTCTCTCTTTTTCTTATTCTCTCCTTCTCCACGCCATTCTCGTTTCTTCCTTCTCTCCTCTTCTGACTCTTCACCTGAGCAAAAGGATGACAGCCGCGACGTTTCTCCTCCCTCTTTCCTGCGCGAGTGACTCCTGATCCTTCGCCTATGCACAACTCGCCTGTCTCTCTCTCTTTCTCTCTCTTTCCACTCCTTTATCTTTATTTCCTTCACTCGCTTCTTTCCTCCTTTGATCTCCGGTCCCGCTCTCTCTTTCTCTCTCTCTCTCTCTCTCTCTCTCTCTCTCTCTCTCGCACCCGGCTCCCTTTTTTATTATCATCGCCCGGCTCCGATCTCCCCCTTTCCTTCTCCCCTTGCCTCAACCATACCGTTTCTCTATATGTCCAAGAGAGAAAAAGAGAGTGAGAGAGCGAGACGGAACCAGTACATTACGACTCCTATATCGCCATCTTTATTATATCTCGAAGCGGACGGCGGCTGGACTCTATCCTTTGACAAGCTCGAACTCCCTTGATCCTACTCTTTCTCTTCCTCTCCCAAAGGGGTATCAGCTCATTTTTATGCGCAAGAAATATTTTTGCGCGATGCTTGTGAGTTGCACGTATATATATATATGCATCGCAAGAATAAGGCTGCTCTTTCTGTGCATGTTTCGAATTAAATTGCGACCTGTTCCCCAGATTCGATGAGTTTAACATCAGGATAAAGATGAGGTGGAGGAGGGGGGAGGTTGTAAGTAGAAAGAGGATAGAGGGATGGAGAATGAGAAAAGACCAAAGCGGTGTGTATAAGTAAGGACTAAAGATGGTGCTTATATATGTGTGTATTATAGAAACTGATCTCTTTTATTTATTTTTATTTTTTTTGGTACGTTTGTTTTTTAAAGTCTTATGTTGTTTAGATTTCTTGTTTGATACAGAAAAGAATGAGGAAAATGGTATCGCGACTACTTAACTTGCGATTGAAGTTTTGAATGTATATTGAGATTGGTTTTATCAATTGTTGCTTTTTTTATATTTGCGTAACTTAATTAATCGATTTGGAAAAATTGAGATCAAGAATTTTTTTTTCAACTAATTGAAATTTTAATTTTTTAAATAATATAGGTATTAGTTTGTAAATTAAAAATTTTATTGTAATTATGGTTGCAAAAAAATTATTCAGAAACGTATTTATTTACTGTAACAAACTAATCAAATCATAATACATAAAATTACTTGTAATAAATAAGATTAAAATATCGTTTATTAAACGATATCAATTCAAGTTATGAAAAAAAAAATAAAATCAAGAACGACCAATGAATATTAGAAATTATTCACTTTATCCTCCCCTTACCATTTTTCTTACCAACTCCATATAGTCATTTCAATTTTTCTCCTTTGATATCGTTCAAAGAATTATCAAACCGGTCGTCTCAACGAGCATCTCAACCTACACTTACACACACATACATAAGCAAATCGATTGAAAAAAAGAAAAATATAAAGAAAATAAAAAGAAGAGAAGGACATAAGGCGTCGTTTCGCGTAATTTGATTCTTGTGTCTTTGCATCTTTGGCATATATACCTATACACGCATATAATCGAGTCAACTGTAAGTCTCGCATATATATAAATACCATACGTACTCCTGGCTATTTCACTTTATTTTAATTTATTTTCAAAGATTCGAAGAAACAGAAATACACGTATAAGCATATTTTACATATAAATATATCTGCTTGTCCTTGTAAAGGTTCTCTCTCTCTTTTCTTTCGAGTAATATGTTCTCGTTTTCATTGTTGCGATAAGAAGAAGAAGAAGAAGAAGAAGAAGAAGAAGGAGCTCTTTGATCGTCGTTCTTTGCTTGTGAAATGTCTGATAGCCGCGGCTTTTCCAAGATGCTCTTACCAACCGTATATGATTTTCGTAATTTTGTGTCCTTTAAGATGTCTCAGATTTAAATTGAATTGAATAGTCTTTATTGAAATTTTCTTAGTAAGTAAGTATCAAAGCTGTTATTAAAGAGGCATTTCTATATTATATATATTTGCATACGTATTTGTACGCATTATTTTAATGTTTTACAATCATGCAATAACAATATTCTTGAAAATTTACGTACGATAAGCAATAAAATAAAATTTCTTTATTAAAATATACTCATCCTTCTCTTATTAATCATCAATATCATTCTAAAACAAACAAAAAAGAAAAATAAAATCCAAAATTTGACAAGTTTTACGGTAAATTTCCATCTCAGCACTCGGTCTTCCCTCATGAATCCCTTCCTTTACGCCCTTATATATATAAAAAAAAAAAAATAAAAACTAAAAAATGATAAATCAAGCGTTACAAATTGAAGAGGCATACCATCCGCTTCATACTGCAAAACGCAAGAGTCAAGACACAGTCATGCATCGCGAATCTTACACGTGCGAAAATTTATCCAGTATAAGCTTCCAGTAATAGTAGTAGTGGTAAAGTAGTAGTGTTTAATTACGAGTAAAAAGCATACGCTCAAGCAACGGCGCTTGAGAAACGAGCGACGCACAATTACGTGGACATTCGTTCTCGGCCTTTTCCTACCTCTCACACTCACTCACTCACTCATTCATTCCTGAATCTTAATACCACAATCTTGTAACCTCTCTCTCTTTCTCACTTACTCTCATCATACCTATAGAAAATCAGGCCGGAAGTAAGAGAAGGAAGGTCGCACGAACGAACTGCGCAGTGTATATATATGTCGTCGGAGACACGTGTGGGTGCGGTGCATAGCCATCGCTCAGAGTCCTTCTCTCGCTCTCTCATGAAAGTCTCTCTCTCTCGTGGATCTTCGTCACAAGCCGTGACTAATTGAAATGGAGCGGATGATCTTTTTCCGGGGGCTTCAGCTCAGTTCTTGCAGGGCGCGAAATTTCTTGAGAGTTATATATGTCTTTCCTTCCTACCTCCTTCTTCTCTATATATATATATATATATATATATATATATATATATGTATAACACTGTAAAGGGGATGTTTTTCATGATATGCTCTTGGCTATTTTTAAACTGTTTCGACTGGAATATAAGTATATAGAAATGTATGTGTGATAGTTGTAGATTATATGCTTGAACGATTTTTGTGACGTTCCGAAACTTGAGAGAAGAAAGATTTGATTTTACTAGATGTTTTTGTTTATTAATTAATAACTGTTATGAGCTAGCTTAATCTTTTTTTTGAATTACAGATTCAGGTTTAATTATCTCATTAATAAAAGTTTTATTTAATTTTTTGTTTATTTTATAATGAAAATAACTGTGTGCAAAATCACTTATAGTATTATTCTTTGATAAAGAAATAATGTGTTTTTATTTTACATAGGTAGAACTTGGAAGTAGCAACCATACAAGAGAAGCAGCCACAGTATAGATAGCAATCTTTTCACGCTACATTGATTGCAGAGGTATCGTTACTTGCTTACCTGTTCAATAGATGGCGTGTACTGTGCAGGTAAGATGCTCAGATAAGATGTGTGTTTTCGCATTGAGCTTGCTTGCTTGCTTATTTGCTTGATTTCTATTTCACCTGTTGTAATTGGCGTGTATTTTTATTTGTATAGATGTATTATATAAAAAAAAAGTGGTATAATAATAATTTATATTGTTTTTGTCTAAAAATTCTCTATTTAATTAATAAATTGTAGTTGAAGATAAATATTTTATTAACTCTATTAAGCAAGTTATTAGTTTATTATGTTACAGCTACAATGAAATAAACAATTGATGTCATTAAAAATTTATTAATACAAGCTTATTTAGTCATTAAAAAAAAAACATTTTTACAAACTTTATTTCAAATCTATTTAAGAGTAATTGTAACACGTTTTCTGACATATGAATAAAACTACAAAATACAGCAAAGATTCACTCAACAAAAAATAGCCACAGAGAGACTAGCCATAGCACTAGTAGCACCACCAGCAGCAGCAGCAGCAGCTTACCTATACCTTTTAAAAAGAAAAAATAAATAAATAAATACGTCAGCTGAGTCTTCAAGGATTTGTACTTAAAGAAGGGCTCTGGTTACGGTTCAGCGACCGTTAGCCCACACCTGGACGTTTTACCCAACTCTCTTTTCCCCCCGCTAGTTCCTCGTGACAAGTGTCCGGAAGGAGAGGGCAAGCTTGCAGCAGCCGGTGTATACGCCTGCATTTGACGTTGAAAAGTTTCCGTCGTTCTTAAGGCTCTTAAAGGATGACGTGACGGGCGGTCTGTATAGACTGTTGATATATATGGATACCTATAGGTATATATAAACGTGTATATATATAAACGTGAAGCTGCTACTGAAAAATATCGGCGCAAGTAATGGCGAAAGCTATAGAACGTCCTCGTCTTCGTCGTGTTTACCTTTAAACACCGAGAGACAGCCTAGCGTATTTATCCGTTAACATAGAGCTCCAAGCTTTCTGAAGAATCGTCCGGAAATTAAGTTGAGCCTTTTGCGGCTTTATTATTTCATGACGCGCGCAAGAGAGAAAGAGAGATGTATGAGTTGATGATTTTATATACTCGTGATAATTTAGCAAGCTTTTATTTTTGTTTTAATTATTTTTATAATTTTTTTTCTTCTTTTAGTTCGAAGTTTTATTTAAGTGAAAAAAAAAATGTTGATTACGCGTCTGACTATGTTTTTCTTTATCTACTGAATGTTTAAGTAAGACATCGGATATATTTATAAATTTTCACGTAAATCATGAATCTTGTTACAATAAAAATAAAAAAAATAAAATAATTATCTATTAATCATTTAAAATTAAAATAAAGAAAATGAAAAGATCGTTACAATTTACCATATTCCTTCGCGCATACTTATATATCCAACCAAACACGAAAGCTCGTCCTGCCAATATTAAACTAACCAATCTACTTGCGTACTGGTAGCAGGTCGCCAGTACTTATATAGTCCATCACGTGCAATGCTTTTTATTAAAAAAAAAAAAGACATCATATAACGCATTAAAACAACTTCATTAAGCAGCAAAGGGATGACACACGATCGAATAACGATTCATCATCCAGCACACGACACTTGCTTGAAAACTTGCTTCCACAGTATATACACCAATAGCTGCAGATGCCGTGCATATACACATGTGGTATACCACGTGTCGGCACCTTTTACGTCGTGTTGGCTGATCTAAATATTTTTTTTTTTTTTACTTTATTTTCTTTTTATTTTGTAATGCTTGAAAACGGCTACTGCAAGGCTAATTTGGCGACACGCTGCGAGCACTCGTATAAAGGTTCTTCTCTCTTTCTCTTATAGTCTTGCGTGTTGTCTTGCGTGTTATGTGGGGAAGAGTCGTGACTCTGGATCCCCTCATGCCACACTGTCTCTCAATCGACTGCTACTCTTGTTGCTCTGGTGTGCTCGAGAATAATTTTTTTTTCTTCTTTTACGGACTATTTTAAATGTGGTAATATATGTAAAATTTATTTTAACTGTATTTATAAATATGAACAATATTTTCAGGTTATTTATGACCTGATGGATTTTTATTGTGAAACAATAAACTGACCGTTAATATTTTATGTTGGAGTTGGGTGTTGCTTAAAACTTGCGATTGAGTTGTTTTTCAGTCGAAGCTTATTAATAAGCGAAGAGTATTTATTTTTGTAATTTTATTTCTGATATTTATATACAAAAAGAGAAAAAGATACTAAATGTGGAAATAATAATACAATTGGAAAGAAATTAATCAATTTTTAGTGACGATTAAGTAATGTATTGCAAACGAACTTGTAAATATTAAATGAAAAATCTTATTTTCAAAAACAATTCTTTATAATTTAAATTCAATTAATTCATATATTTACAATTTAATCAATTTTTATTTGCACAATAATAGTTGATGTAAAAGTTTAAGTCATAATACAAAAATAGTGATATAAACGTATTATTATAATCCATACTTTCACAAATATAAATTTTTAAGCTCTCTATCAACAAAAGTTATCAATCATGAAATTATTACTGTGTTTTTACTCAAATATGACAAACTATTATTTATGAATTTTCATGTAATTAAAAAATAAAACTTAAATAAGACTTTCAACGATCTCATCTACAAAGCAGTCAAATATTTGCTTACTACGATAGCAGAAAATTGATAGTTATCATTTTTCTTGCGCATGTCGAATATACGTAAGTATAACTGTAAATAACTTGTACTTAAACTTACACGTGTGAACTGCTGAATTTGTGAATATAAATAGATTAACTCATAAGTGCTTAAGGTTTCATAAAAATAATTGTCTTATCGATAAACAAAAATAATTGCATTGGTACATAAAAACAAACAATCTTGATAATTATAAGAAATTACCTATAGTACATTAATGTACTATTCGAAGCTTGCAGAAAATAATTTCTCAAGTTGTAAAGTATTGAAATAATTTAGTCCATAATTCATATGATTTTAAATAATATGTATTTTAAACCGTGATTATATTACATTAGTTCTATCTTTATGCCTAGTTTTCCTTTTATTACTGTAGATACATTTGAATATTAAGATTTTAATGAATTTCAATTAAAAATCAATTAGGTATATGAATACTATTAACGAATAAAAATGATCTTGAAAAACAACAAGTATGGAATAACTCTTGGTCTGTTAATCAAAAATTTTCTTGTTCATTTTAACAGAAAATCACTTGTACTTTATTAATCTAAAACTGTACAGTATTTTTAAAAATTTTTCAAATTGAATTTTTACTCCTGTTAAAGTAATTTAATTAGCAGCTCTATGATCGTTGGAAGTTTTGCACAAAAGTTTTAGAATCAAGTTTTTAATTAATTTGTTTAAGATTTTGGAGTTCATTTAATATATAAAAAAAAGAAAATCTATTTTATTTAACCAATTTCGTATTTTCAGCTTTAAAAATTAAACAAGTAGGTATACGTATTGAATAACTTTTTTTACTCTATATTCTAATTGCGGTCCCGATAGGCGTGCTGCTCACGTCTAATCTCTCATCAAAAGCAAAGTTAATGGTAATTAACATTAAATTATTCCTTGATGATTTGCAACAACGTTCGAAACTTTAAGCGATAGATACACGTTCGTTAAGCTATGAACGTACACAGAAAGCTTACAAGATTTTTAGCCAGACACCATTAACAACGTGACAGACTAGTATTCGACAACAAAATTTATAATACGAATGTCCAATGGTATATAACGAATGACTTCTGTATAATACCGTTAAGTTGAGACTGCTACATACAGCAGTAATTGAAGAATCATGGTGTCTACAATTTCATTATCACAATTATATATACCTACACGAGAAAAGGGTATATAGTAAGGGTAAAGAGGGAGTTGAGAAAAAAAAGATTTTAATTTATTTTAACTAGTAACTGCGGCGTGATATGCTAGGCGTATACAAGTGAACGGAAGCATTGAAGCTCGCATACAAATATGTGTTCAGTGTCTGCTGATAAACTTCACTTGGCTCTAAATAAATTAAAGAGAGAGAGAGAGAGAGAACTTCGACAGATCGACTTACGGAAAACAAGATCACACGCGTGAGCAAGCAACTGTGTATATGCATTACAAACACCAATGGATTCTGATCCACACACACACACACACAAGAGTGTATGTAACTCTTTCGTGCAGAGTCTCTCTATACCTCGGTCAGTCACTCGTGTCTATAAATCAGATTCCCGTGAGATAACTAAAGAGAGTGACTAACTGAGTGAGAAAGTGAGTGAGTGAGAAAGAGAGGGGTATGATACTATGGTCAGTAAGTCTCGCACACAAGCTTTTGAACGACCATACACCTTCAACAACTAAAGAGAAAGACAGAAAGAAAAAGAGACTTGCCGAGGCTTTTATCGGCACCTATATATAGGTACTCTCATGCACCGGCACTGGCGTGCTAATTAAACCGACATAGAATAATCGCGCGCCATTTCACGATTGATCGTTGATCGAAAGAGAGAGAGAGAGAGAGAGAGAGAGAGAGAGAAAGAACGAGTGTATAAGAGAGTGTGTGTATAAACGATCGAGGTGATACTCCCCGGAGGGGCTTTTTTCTCTCACACTATTTCACACAACTAAGCTACATATCGTAAGCTGTGTACGTGATACACTTATTTGCTTTAGCGTCTTTGATTTTTGTTAAAAGCTTCCCATCCCCTCTACTCTAACAATCTTTTTTTTTTATCCAACACAGCCGAAACAAAAGAACATCATACCAAAGCTTTCCTTGATGCCAATCTCATTTGTTTCGATCTCGCTGAGCTGTACCAGTCGTCGTGGTTTATATATATACATTGATAAAGCGTTAAAGAGTTGCTTGATTATTCTATTTTTTTATTTTAAGGAAAACTTTCACCCTTTTTACTCTTTATAGATTGTAATGTAGATGAACGTTCAGTTTAATCTTTCGAGCGAGACAAGATTAAACTGTTTGATGCTGATTGGTAAGTAACTGTTACTGTTCGCGGGTTCTGGTCTTATCATTGTGATTTTTTTTATATATATATATTAGAGAATGACTGAGTGTGTGAGAGGAATTAATCGATCGCGAGAGACGCTTGTAATAATTGCCTACAATCGTTTTATTGTACTTACTTAAAGGGAGAAGGGTTGGGGAGAAAGAGAGATGACTTGCAGCGTAATTCTTCTATGGTAAAGTTTAATAACATCATTATGTGTGTTTGAAATGATCATTTAGGGGTTTGATGGTTTTAATATGAGTTGGATAATGTATCGAGTTGTTTTTTTATCATTTTTCTTTTTGTTTTTAATTTTATTCATAGTGGAGCATTTGAATTAATGAGACGTGGTAGTTGTGATGAGAAAATCAGTGGATATAATGGTTACTGTTATTGTACACTGGAAAAGTATACTCTTTTTGTAACGTTACCCTACGTAATATCCGATGTATATATTTTGTGATTATTTGCAAAATTATATGATTTTCTTAATTTGTTTGAAAATACGGATAATAAAATTTAATAACATAGGAACATTAAATTCGGTTAATATCGGATATCATTGTAAATTCATTGTTAAACGAGTTAATTGATAATTTTTAATTATCTTCGCGTCTGACTAAACACAGCTATAATCTATTGATATATAAGTATTACGTACTTTCAAAGTTTTAAATTTTTCCAACTTAAATGATAAATTTAACGTAACCGATCAAAACTGATAAATATAAATGCTCATTAAACAGCTGGAATAATAAGAGACCAAGCTACACTTATTACAACTCCTTTAAGATTAAAACATCAACAATATTAATGACAAGAAAGTAAACGCTTTATATCAGCGCTTAATCAAAAGCACCACTATATGTAAGCTTCATCATCACAAAAAGTAAAAGTAAAACATCACGACGTATAGGAGAAAATCGCTCGTATGTCGCACTAGAGCCTCTAGCTTCATTTTCTACACACACACACACACACACACACACACACACACACACACACACACACACACACACACACACACACACACACACACACACACACACACACACACAATATAGCTCGCGGTAGAATTTATATGATTTCCGGGGCCGTAGCAGCAGCACTGCAGCAGCCCCGCCTGAACTCTCTGGGCGGACGGGTACTCTCTTTCGCGAGTGTAGTAGGTATCCCTTAGCGCGCGACGCGGATAATTGCAGAGAACGTACCAGGATGGATGAGCACTGGCCACGGCGGTGGCGCTCCGTTATTCGCCGCTCTCTTTACTTCACTCACCCCTTCTCTCCCTCTCCCTCTCTCTCTCTCTCTTTCTCTCTCTCTTCTCCTTCTACCCGCTAGACAGCTTACCTTTTAGATGCGAGAAGTTAAGTCCAAATGTCGTGAGCGATGGCATACTTCCGGTGGGCTTTGCATCTGCTGTAGGTATATATACGATGTGATGAGGTGTGGTTTTTTTATATACGTACCTCGTGTACTTGGGATATTGTAGCTTATAATTTGAAGTGTGATTGCAAATATTTTTATTTTTTTTTTTGTTGGAAAGTATTTGTACAAAATGTAATATATGAATTTTTTGTGTTCTATTTTCATGTAAAAAGTTTTATATTTTAATTTGAGAAGAAGTAATAATATTTTAAAAATAAATAATTTATTTGTACCCGATCAATCAAATATTTTTGTTTTTTTTCCCCAAAGATTATCAAAAAATTATAAAAATTACAGTTTTAAAATAGTTATTTAAAATAATTAGTTTCAAAAAAATTTCACATATTATATCAAAATATATGATACTTACAATTATCTATTTTTTACATATAATATTACTGTAATGAATTAATACGAGTTACAATTTTTAAAGTAACATATTTAGATAAATCATTTATGGTTTTCCGCTCAAGTATGTTTATCATATCTTTTGAATTTTTTTAATCGTCTTATTAATAAGCTATAATAAACATCATCTTTATGGACAAAATTGATGTAATTATACAGCATTTTTCGAAGTCAAATTTGTACTTAAGATTTTTTTTTTTTTGTATGCTTAAACTATTATCACAAACGTTCTACTTCTTTACATGATAATGAAAATTTTTTTCAAAATATATATTACGTATGTTATTGTATGACGACGTTCAATTGTTTTCACTAAATTTAGCTTATTTTTGCAGTGAAGAAGCATATTTTTAAACATTATACTTTTTTATTTGCCAAGATAATTTTGTTAGCACATATTATTTCCCTGTCAATAAAAAATTTGACATCACTAAACTTTGAAACATTAAGCATTCAAAATTCAAAAATAGTGTTTAGTTGTTGTCGTTGAAGAATACAAAATTTCATGTTTCAAGATTTTAGCGCTCAAATTTCAAAAAATACCTTATAGTACTACGAAAAAAAAAATCGTAAACAAAAATCCATCCAATCTTATATCATTCACTTTCCAACGCACATACGCATCTTACAAACAGCTTATCATCCCTTTTTTCACCCATATAAATAATTCAAGTTAAAAAGGGTCGGTGCTCCCTGTGTGCATGATCGCGTTTTCATCAACCTCGTGAAATCACTTTCGCGTGCATGCATGGCCGACTATATACGCTTATACAGATCGCACCTCCTCTCTCGTTATCGAATCACTGCTCCTACTGGTACGCCTTAACTCTTTCTCTACTTGATATATATCTCAAAGTGCTGGTACGGCCGTTTTCTAATAGTAGACAAGCTTAGCATAGAGCACACACATACACACACACACGCACCTAGTTACCTATACACTCCAGTTGAATAGTCATTCTCTGCTAATTTTTTTTTTTTTGCTCGTTGATGTACTTAAATTTAAAAGTTGCTTTTGAACGTAATGAAGTTTGAGCTTATATTGCTATTTTACGCTTACAAAGATGGATTTGCAATTATATTAAGAAAATGACCATCATTTTAGTAATTCATTTTTGGTTTATCGTGATCTACGTGATGTGAGTTATATGTCCAGTTAGACACTTGAATTCTCGAAACTTTTTTTGTTTTTTTGAATTTTATAAAATTATTAAGTTTTTAATGCATATGATGAATCTAAATATTTAAAAATATTAAATCTACTTTCATTAAAAAAAAAAATATTTGAAATGGAGATTTGATTTTTTATATAAATGAAGTCTTGTGAAGCTCGTTTGATAGTGATTGCAAAACTGATGATGAATGAAATTTAGATTAGTCGATAAACTTCGTTATTTAAAATAACCAGTCAATCCTATACACGTATAAGTTGTCGACTCGTCTTTCCAGTGTGCTTATACTAGACGTAACGTGAGCGCAAATTAGATCGTTTGCGCTTGACCGTCTTGGGAAAATCTTGAAATCTTGAATGTTATACGTTATACATTAATAGTGTAATAACGGAAAATGGTAATAAATTGTTTGTGTAGACATCGCTCAATGTTATTCGCTTCGTTTATTTATACTTAATTTAATTCGTGATATTTTATAGCCTGTCTACTGTATATATACATTGAGAGTAAATGGGTATGGTAAAGTGCGTTAAAAGTAACTTTTTTTTTTTAAACTGCCATATCATGATTTTAATTTTATGTTACATGTCGTCTATTTTAATTTTTCCAATAATAAATTATACAATGCAAATTTGTTGTCGATGTTTACTAAAACTTTATAAATGATCTTAAAATAAATCTTGATTATCTTATATCTCAACACTTGAAAAAAATAATTCTTGTAAAAAAATAAGAAATACAGCAATACCTAAATCTTTAATATATTTAATAAATAAATTCTCATAAAATAATTTTTGAAAATAACAATTAAATTACAAATATTATTTACATATTTTTCATATTATCCTTAAAGCTCTATCATTAGCTCTATCATTATTATATAAGCAATAAAAAATTCGAGCATTAAAAAAAATCAGCATCGCTCTATTGAACGTCAAGGGCGTTTACACCGATCATCGATTAGCCCCCACACATACATATATCGAAGAGCAAGTTCGATCTCAGCAAGTAGATAACCGGTCCTCGCGAGATCATCTCTCCTCGCATCAGACTCATTCCACAGTAACGCACATACACACATACACATACACTTGTATGGCAGCAAATCGCGTACGACATGGGGTGGGGGTGGGATGAGTCAAAAGGGGAGGATTCTCTTGGACTTAAGCGAGATCGGCTTTGTAAGAATTATGATTATTGGTGTTTACGAGAGAGAGAAAGAAAGAAACAGACAGACAGAGAAAGAAATAAGATAGAAAGGGAGTGTATTATAAGCTTGCGGGCGAATGGAAAGAGAACACACGTTGGCGAGCGTGACGTTGAGGAAGAAGAAAAAGAAGAAGAAGAAGAAAGGAATAAGGGAGGACATTGGCCGGTAAATCCCCCTTGATCATTGAGGCAATCCGCGGCGAAAGACAAAACAACCAGGGGTATATATGGATAAATTTGCCTCTATGCCTTCATGTACTGATTCCCAAGCCGATTTGACGGCTTGCTGATGGATACTCGGCTATAGGTCGTAAATGTCAAAGGCGTATACCCCCACGCGCATGTATAAATATGTGTGTATATGTAGGAATTTATGCTCATCCGTATTTATTTTATCGGCTATTTTCGGAAAATTTACTTATAGGTCGCATGTATTATATTGCCTCAGGACTTCCTCTCACTCCCACCTCCCCCCACCCCCTTCTATCTCTCTTTAATTTATCGTCAATATTTCAGATTAAAAGAAGAAAAAAAAGGGGAGGGTGGAGTGTTCTCTGGGATGTTCCCGTTACGCTTTTCATATGTGTATTACAGCTAGAGAAAGAGAGAGAGAGAGAGAGAGAGAGAGAGAGAGAATGATTTTTCTAACGCTTGTGAAAAAAACACATGTGCAAATAAAGAGAGAGTGAGAGATCGGTCCTCGATCATTATACACACACATACACTTAAATTTTTCCATAGCATTTGAAAATACAAGTTTGTTCCGGAGTTTATAATCAGTATGTAGTCTAGCAGCTCGATAAATAACACTTTTTTGGAGGTGAAGCAGTTGGGATGTCGGTGTTTATAACTCTCTCTCTCTTTTCTCTGTATATATAGCTTAAAAAAAAAGATAACCCGATCGTTCTTTTACACATACAAGCAACTATATGCTTGATTTAATTTTTTATATTCTTTTTTTTTATTTCTATCTCGCCTTCCGTCGACCGAGAATAATGATAAATTTCTCAAGT
Source organism: Leptomastidea abnormis (assembly GCA_030522805.1). Lineage (NCBI taxonomy): Eukaryota > Metazoa > Arthropoda > Insecta > Hymenoptera > Encyrtidae > Leptomastidea > Leptomastidea abnormis. The sequence goes on from JAPYZE010006711.1 coordinate 14,158, forward strand.
ACAGCGAAAAGTAGAGAAGGCAAAAAAAGCAAAAAAAATAAAGTTTGAAACGTTTTAAAAATTATTTTCTGGCATATAAATCAGTAGTCGCAAATCAATACAAGCTCCACTTCCTTAGCAGATGCTTATCAGTAACGTGTACATATATATACATACATACATATATATACACACAGGAAGAGAGACTGGCTTCTCGTAATACAAACAAGTCCATGGCATTATTAATAAAGCGAACGTAAATCTCCTTATATACATCGTGGAGTATAAGTATATACCAGTATTTACGTACATACACGCTTATATGTATGCAGATTGCGCGCATAGAGATTGGAATCTGCTGCGTGCATGCGTATACCTACGTTGCATCAGGGTAGAGAGAAAGAGAGAGAGAAAGAGAGAGAGAGACGTTGATCGGAAAAGTAGAGCAAAACTTATTACGAACTTATTTGTGTAGAAAATATCGTTTTATCTTTTTTACAATGTATTAGAATCGTCAAATGCGTCAGAGACGTTCAAGGTAATATTTACTTTTTATTTCCATTTTAAGGATAAGACTGAAGCTATAGAGCTATGAGTTAATTAAATTTGTCTTTCGTTATTGCGATGAGAAATTATAAATTTTAATATAAAAAAAGTGTGTGAAATCGAATACAAATGGAATATATAATCGTTTTTAAACTTCTATAAGGTATACACGATATGAAAGAATTTGTTTTGAATCATTTTATAGATACATTTGAATAATACACGGTAAATAATGTTTTTCAAAAGTTTTTAAATTAAATAAACAGTTAACAAGACGTCACTATTTTAATTTTTTTATTCAAAATGATTATAAACACAAGATATGTGCGTAAGTGTAATTTGAAATTAAAACTGTGTTAATAAGAATTGAAAATAAATTTACAATACCTACAATTCAATGCGTGTTAACATCAAACAAAACAAAAAGTGATGATCACTTGAAGCTATATATATTTACATCAGTCGATCGTTTGAGCTTGCATAAAAAAAAAATAAGCAAAAATACTATTGAGTATCTAAGTATAACGTGACACTTGTTTTTAAGACCAATAATAAACAGTTTTTATTGGTTCGCAGAAACTTACGAATGACATCAACTCAAAAAAAAATACACATTTATTATAGCTCAAAGTATCTTGATCGAAAATAACATAAAGCTATCTATTAAAAAAAAAAAAGTGCCAAAATCCCTCCACTCACAAAAAAAAGCAAATAAGCTCCTTCCCACCTCGCCGCTGAGAAAAAAAAACATTAAAAGAGAAAATAAGAAGAAAGAGAGCGTGTGTGTGAGTGTAAAGGAGATAAGGCTACCAGCTACGCAGAAAAGAGAAAGAGAATGTACTTTAGCTTCTGCTATAGTATATAGTGTGTACATAAGCACGCACTTCGCGTTAGTAGGTACACATATACACAGAGAAACAGAAAGAGAGTATATAAGAGAGGGCGAGGAAAGATGCTGCGTGGTAATTAATGGGAGAGCGCAAGGCTCGTCACAAATCACGCGGCTTGTCCTATAATTCACTTGCCAGCTGACGTGTATTTAAATAGAGTCGATAGGCCAAGAGAGAAAGAGAGAAATAAAGAGAGTAAAAGAGAGAGAGTAGATGATACAGGGATATTATGTACCCCGAGGGGCTATATACACACTATACTTCTGATCTGACTGCTTACGGCTGCTTATACTAGGTATTACCATTGCCGCCGCCACGTCGCGCAACTTAACGTTCCAGAAAGAGGGTAGTTGTGTTGCGCGCCTGCTTAGCAAACTGTCTCTCTTTCTCTCTTGTCTTTTCTTTTCCTCTTTCTCCTTCGTCTTCATATTTTTGTTCTTATGCTTTCTTGCGGTACTGACGAAACGAGGTATATATTGTATAAAAGAAGCAAAGGGGAAATTGGGGAGTAGTGTGTACCTATACTAGTCTAGAGACGCCAAAAATTTCACTTCCGGTGAAATAATTTATTCGCTGAAATGATATTTCATTTTGCATTACAGACAGACACATATAAGATGCATACACACGTACTGATGCCTTTGCTATGTGGTATCTATATACCTAACGGACTTGAGATATATATATATATATATATAT
>JAPYZE010006712.1:0-13965 GCA_030522805.1 Leptomastidea abnormis
AAAAAAAAACAACAAAAAAAGAAAAAAAAAAAAAAAAAAAAAAAAAAAAAAAAAAAAAAAAAAAAAAAAAACAATACATCTTATTTAAAATTCTTTGAAAAAATTAACAATTTATAAATATTTGAGTATAAGTACATAATTTAAAAGAACAATAAAATCATTTTTATAAAATTTCCACGAAACATGCAGATCATTAATTTTTAATATCCTCCTGACAAAACAACAAACAGTTAGAAATACCCGCGCGTACACCATTATATACAATAAACTCGTAGAAATATTAATTTTCTTGATTGAAATAATAATTATTCAGAAAAAGCATCAATTCAAAAATTAAAAAGTAAATAAATAAAAAAGATGAATAATTTGATGAAATAAAAATCAAGAAAATTAAAATAATAAGAAGAAAAGAAATATAATGAAAAAGTAAATGAGTTGAGAGAGAGAGAGAGAGAGAGAGAGAGAGAGAGAAAGTAAAAGCTACATAAGAGAGTGCAACGTCCTCATATAGCCCGTTACGTGGGCGATAAACATACATATACAAGTTGTCAATTCCTATATAGTCGATCGTACAAGGGCTTGTAAAGTAGCTTTTCTTCCCCCCATCATCACATCCGTCGATCAGTCAAAAAAGACACACAAACAAATAAACATACATACATAAATCTACATCGTCCCTCAAGCCTTTCTATCAAAACAAAAGCTTAAGAAAAAAAAAGAAAATATATAAAGAGAGAGAGAGAGAGAGAGAAAAATGTAGAGTTAGAATAGCCCAGCATGGAATGCAACAAGTGCAAGCTCGGTATATATACCTATAGTTAACACATCAACACGTGAAGAGTATTGAGAGATACGAGAGCGATGATGAGAGAAAGATAACAAAATATATAAAAAAAAAAATAAATAAATAAATAAATTTAACCTTTCGCGTTTACCTATACATACGTATCAGAGTATAAGAAAAAAAAAGCAAGGGGTAAGAAGAAAGAAGGGTGGTAGGCTAGTCGAATAAAATATGTATGTATAGAGCGAGCTTGCAGGGGATGATGATCAGATGATGACGATGATGGTTATAATGATGAAGAGGAGGAGGAGGAGAAAGAAAGGTAAATTTTTTTAGGCTATACTGCTGCTGCTGATGATGATGATGATGATGATGGTGATGTGGCTGCTGCTACTGCAGCGTTGATTTTCGGGCCAGCGAAATAATTAGGGAAGCTGTTGGCAAAGTCGGCTTACGCTGGCTCTTTCTCTTTTTATATACATACAGAAGAAAGAAGAGAGAGAGAGAGAGAGAGAGAGAGAGAGAGAGAGAGAAAGAGGGAGAGAGAGATGGTTCCGAGTAGAGAAGATCTGCGTGTGCTAAAAGCGTCCGCTCAGTCTACTTGCGCGCTACCCGTGAATTTGTGTCTGTGTGTTTGTGTGTATGTGTACGGTAGCTTTTTGGCTACCAAGTGTTCTTCATCGTCGACGTCGACGTCGTCGTCGTCGTATCAGCGGCGTCCCGGGCGAACGAAGAAGCCGCCGATACCGCCGTAGCAGCTTCTCGTTGTCTTCGTCTTCGCCGTCATCGTCATAATCATCATCATCATCATCGTTGCTCTTACTGCTCTTATACTGTAGGTATTATAGAGGGGAGAGCTGGGGGGTTGGTGTGAGTGTAAGCGTTGCAGTCCCGGTCAGTTCGTGGAGAACGGAGTCGCGGTAGACGCTGCAGCTACTGCTACTCTCTGCTTTCTCTCCTATACTCCTCCTTCTCTTCCACCACCTTCTTTCTTCTCATCCTATACTCTATATATACCCCCCTTCAAGCTGCGTATACGGTGTAGAGATAAACGAGATTTCTACTCTCTCTCTCTCTCTCTCCCTTTCTTCCTCTCTTTCTTTCTCTTTCTTTCTCTTCCTCTCTCTTTCTTTCCAAAGTTTATAACGTGCGTAAATTGGTGTGCGTGCATAAATATATATAAGTAAGCCGTGCATCAGTCGCGAGAGTCGCGAATTTAACGCGAGGGACAAGAGAGCTTGACAGCAGAGCTTAGCTCGCTCTCTCCATTCCCCGGTGCCCCGGGGCATGCGGCGGCCCTCAACCCTCGCCACCTCGTCAATGAGAGAGCGAGCGAGGATTGCTGCTGCTGCTACCGATTTTTACAAGTAATCAGCCTATACATAAAATTGACGAAGGGCTCAATTTTGAGGCAGGGACACATAAGTCCTTGTCCCTCTTTTTGTCTCTATAAAGAGATAGCTGTATTCGCGGAGGGATCAAGACGAAGCGACTTAACTATCAGCCAGCAGCACCGTATATATCCAACTAACTCGCTCTGTATACGTTACGTAAGTCTGTATCAGAATCGGCTAATTCTTTTCAATTTTTTTTTTTTTATGTATGCGCCTGCTCATGTGTGTATATGTGTATGTATACATGTGTGTGTGTGTGTAAATATATACATATATTTATTTATTTATTTATTTATATACAGATGTTCTTGCGACTCGGGAATCTTTCTATTTTAACCCACCCCTTATGTCTCTTACTGACCCTGCTCTGACCTTGACGACGCTGCAATTTTACAAGTGTCTATACATCTATTTTCGCCCCTTGGCTCTTTAACACAGATTTTATTGCAACTCTAAAAAAAAAATTTCATTTTAAAAAAATATTTAAAAATAAATAAATTTTAAAAATTGTCATACCGATCTTTACCGATTTCATCTGAAAATCAAAAGTTGTAACGCGAATTATTAATTTATAATGATGGTTTAAAAAAAATAAAATTATTATCATTACTATAATTTACTCTTTAAATATTAATACATTAAATAATTTATAATTATATAAGCAATTGCGCGGCCCTTCAAAATTTACGCACACTTGAGTTGTAGGTAGCTAAGTTGAAGTAATTTATTAATGATCGTTACGGATTAATAAATCATATTATTTACTGATTGCCAAAACAAAGGAATAGATTCGCAAATGCTATATTGTACATTTGCTTATAAAATGTGTAAGCTATATGCTGAACTTACCTGACATTTTTTAATTTATAAATATTACTCACGGTTGAAAAATTAAAAGATATAATTTTAATTCATGATAATATATTCTTTCTAATTTTTGTCATAAATGTTAATTGATGAAAAAAATATCGTTGAATAATTATATTTAAATGAATTAAATTTAATGGTTTGTTATTGCATAGCGCGTGAATTTTAAAAATAAAACACCCGCATCCTATATATATGAGCGACCTAATCAAAATATTCGTTGGAAAAATAAATTACCCCACCTGCATAGAGACTAGATGAGAGCTCATTAAAAGAATATTACACATACACACACACACACACACACACACACAGACACACACACACGCGCGCGCGCGCACACACACACACACACACACACACACACACACACACACACACACACACACACACACAAATCCACGTATATTATATAAATGTATATGTTTGCATTCACGCACTTATATACACATTAACTAACGTACACACTTATATTCACTCATTTTATTTAAATGTACACACACACACACACACACACACACACACACACACACACACACACACACACATACACATATCGCAAAGCGTGAGAGAGTGAGAGAGAGAGAGAGAGTCGTCAAAGTCTATAAATAAGAAACCGAATTGAGCATTTGCAAGCGTGAAAATGAAGCGTCGAGGCGGTAATATTAGTTTTCTCCTTTTTATTATTATTTATTATTATGATTTAGTAATTTTTTTTTTTATTTTCTTGGGTATTTTTGAAGGGTCAAACAAAAGGTCAGAGGAGAGAAAAGAAAGAGTAATAGTTGTAAATCGGTGAATATATCAGATTCAATAAAATTGCCAAATCTCGCTCGCTAGAGTTTAGTGTGTCTGTAGTATATAGATGCCCGGGGATGACTGCTAAAAATAATGAAAGCAGAAGCAGTAGCAGTAGAAGTGGTACCAGTACCAGCAATGAATTTGGGAAAATTTTTTAATGTTAATTCATGATTGTAACGACTAAGATATAATATAGTGGCATGTTGAGAAACGTGGAGGTATTGTTTATCTTCTACTACTTTGTCATGTACCCCCATTTTGGGAGTCACGATGGAACACCGGTTACGTAAAATCTACGATTTTCCAAAATTTTCTCAATTTAAAGAAAGCTGAGTAGTATAGCAAAAGGGAGGAGAGGAGAAAATAGAAGGTGGTGGGACATTACGTAAAGCGCGAATTTTCTATTTTGCTCTGTCTCAAGCTGCTGCTGCTGCTTCATTGAAATGAGAACGCGAGCTTTCTATGTATTCTAGGAAAAGCTGAAATAAGAGATCGGCTGCACACTTGACTGCTTTTTGACTGTTGCATTTTGATCTGCGTTTTGTAAGGGAGGAAAAGCTTATGGAGTTCGTGTAAGAAATTATTTTTAATTTAGATGCGAAAGCTTCAAATGAGAATAGTAATTGTTTTTTTTTTTTTTTGTTGTCTCATTTATGTATATTGTTTACAATTTTCGGTTTTTCATTTTGGTATAAGATATTTGAATGTATAAAAAATGAATGTAAAAAATGCACTTCGATTAATCATTGGCTTAAAAAGAAAATTAGCATGTATATTGTAAATAATTTTTATTGTGTTCAGAATATGTTCGCTTTGAATTTAACTTTTGCAATTATAAAAAAATATTGTGTTTTTATAAATATTGCAATATATTAATATGCAATTGTCTTTATGAAAGAAAGTGCATAAAAATCATTCAAATAAAAAAAGCTGACGACGACGTTAATAATAATAATTAATAGTAAAACTTGAAAGGATTTGGAATAATTAAAATCGCCAGTAGCAAAACTTTATTCGCGAAATAATAAATGATAATCTTGCAGATTTGCTGTAAAGTTCTCTATTATTATGTTTCGCGTATGTTTATACATAAAACTACATGTACATAGATTATAAGTCCACTTGTTCATCGTAAATTCATGACATTAAAACCCTCCGAGAAAATAAACTCGAGATTTGCAGATGGAAATTCATAAAACTGCTGTGAGCATTTAATAATTTTCCAAATGTGCATATGTGTATACAAAGATAGAAATGTTTGTATGTATATCTATATGTAAACGTTTGCATGTATGTATGTATAAACCGCAAATTCGATTCTATGAAAACCACAGGTATTTAGAAGTAAAAAAAAATCGAATGACAAAAAAAAACGTTAACTTATCAAAATGAAAGCTCGAAAGCTCACGTACAGTCAATATGCGCGCAAGTTCAAAAGTTAAGCATTCTTTTATTTTGTTTTTAAATTTCCTGTACACCGGTACCTTAAGCACTCAAGATGTCATTTTGTAAAATATCATTTAAATCCCTTTTTCTTTCATGATAAATTAAAAGTTCATTTCTATATGAAAAAAAAAATTGTAAAAAATAACCATACATTTTGTCAAAATTTTACTTTGTTTTTCATTCAGCCAATATAAATCCCTTAATTGGAAAAATAGCTGTTCTAAGAGCAAAATATCCCTATCTACCTTGGTCTGGTCTCCCGGGCAAAAACTCTGGCATTATATAGCGCTGCTATACCTACTTACCTACAGGCAATCTCTTTCTCTCTCTCTCTTTCTCTCGTTACGTAAGCTCCGACAATGCGGCCGCGCTTGTCCTTTTCAAAAGCGTCTTAAAATACGCGCCAAGGAAATAGCCTAGCCGAAGCCTTAAAATAAAACGGTGGCAGCGGCAGAGGAGGTAGGTATAGCCGCGCACCGGGTAATAAGCCACGTTTTCTCTCTCTCTCTCTCTCTCTCTCTCTCTCTCTCTCTCTTGCACCAGAAAGAAAGAAAGAAAGAGAGAGGAATAGAAGTGCGTCACGCGCACAGTAGAATAGCTATATAGTATCATTTTAGTAACTAACAGCGGCAAAATATAGTATAGGATAGGTAGGTAGGTAGCTAGCGCCGCTCGTGGAGTGCTTGCTCGCGGGTCGCCGTAGTTCGTGAGTAAAATGAAGAGAGCTGTAAAGAGAGAGAAAGAGAAAGAGCGAGGAAAAATTATACACCCCGGGCTTGGGGCCAATCCGCTCGTTCCACATGATGCCGCATATAACGAGCTAACTGGCTGCTGCTGCTGCTGCGAGCGCAACTTCTCCGTACCCCTGGGCGGCAAATTTAAAAAGATCAATTTTATTATTACCTGGACACTCCACACATCAGCTCCTTTTTTTCGATTTAACACACTATATCTTTCTCTCTTTACAGGTAGACAACTTGTGTTATCTCCACAGAGTATTACTCTATTTGTTAGATGAAAACAAATAAAATTTTTAATTAAAACATTAAAAAAAAAAAAGGAAAATCAAAAGTCAGATTAGAGAAGCTGAAAAACAAGAGTAGATTTTAGCGGCTTAATAGATTTAGGTTGATATACGCGCACTATGTAATATATAGTAAACATTTGACAAATTATTACCGACCGAATAAAAATTTGAAAAACAAATCGAGTAGTAGCGCGTGCTTGCAAGCTCACTTTTATTAACTTTTTTCATTTCTTTTCTACACCCAGACATTTAAAAATATATTATATATAATTGCATTTTAAACACTCGCACATGTTTAATTTTATGCATATATATGCAATATAAGTAATGCAGTTTGAAAGCAAGCAAGGGTCGAGAGGAGATGAAGGGCAGCTTATTTTTTACTAAAATAGTAGCACTATATAACAGTGGCTGGCTTTCTTTTTCTCTCTAGTCTCTCTTACTCGCGCTGATAGAGTGAGCCTGCTGTTGACTGTTCTATATACTGATGCCTCTGCGCACTACTGCCGTCTCGGGCCGTCAAACCGGAGCAGCAGCAGCAGCAGTAGACTTGCTCGTTCGTTCGTTCTTTCGTCAGTTGGCTGGCGCAGGGGAAGAGGTTTGGCCGAAGAGTACCTAGTACTACGCACACCTCGCCTGCTGATCTCGTTATTATTTCTATTAATTAATTATTTCTTATATACATTTTTCTCTTTCTCTGTGTATTATTCTACCCTTCTCCTCTTCCCCGCGCTGCGTAATATAAACAAATAACAATATTTACAATATCGCGTACGCGTGTGATACCTGTGTAAGGTATATAGATAGGTATATATACGTGTGTGTGTGTGCACACCTAAGTGCTGTTGTAATAATAGGTGTATATAAGTGCGAAGCCAAGAAAAGAGAGTCAGCGATATATAAGTAATTAGAAAGAAGAAGAAGAAGAGAGAGAGAAGGCAAGCGGGCGTTTTATAAGCAAGTCGACGCGGCATGACATCCAGCCTCGGATGACGAGGCCGCGCGCGCTTCCCCGGCTCAAAAGATAAGAAATTACACTACGGTTTTTTTTTTGCTGCCTGCCGCAACATCGCTGCTAGTAGCTGCTGCTGCTACAGCTATATTCTTCTCTCTGTTTGTGCGCCTCCTTCGCTTTCGGTTCTGGGCAAAGCTAAGCTAAAGGCCAGTAAAGTAAACTAAAGAACGAGGGAAAAAGAACAAGAAAAAGAGAGAAAGAGGGACGCAAGAACGAGAGTTCCAGTGGCAGAACATACATATAACGACGTGGTACATACATACATACATAATAATATATTGGTAGAGTTTGTGTATGTGTGTGAGTTTGTGTAATATATCAAGCAAGGCCGGAAGGCCGGAGGTATATACTATATACATATATATATATATATATATATATATATATATATATATATATATATATATATATATATATCTTATATATATATATATATATATATATATATATATACCTATATAGTAAGATATATATATTTACCGACCGACCTACCCTTCCGGAGTCCGGAGCAGATCCAAAGTATTCGGAGCGGTATATAGACCGCACCGGACTCCTGCGCTCGTGTGTGACGTGTGTTTGTTGTAAGTTTATTACTGTGGCGTGCGTCGTGTATTTGCTGCTGTTGAGTGAATGATATCTTTCATCTCATATCGTTAAGGAAACTATATTACATCTTTCTCTCACAAAAATATATAGATACCCGTGTGTGTTATAATTGGAGTTGTTTACAAGTAAATATAATAATAGGTATATGAGGGTTGAAATATATTACAATTACAATTAGGTTATACGTTTTGAGGGATGTTGAAAAGAGTCGGATAAATAAAAAAAGGAAGCCTGCTTGCATTTTCATCGTTTCGTATTATTATATAGTGATGTGTATATGTGTGTATACTGTACACCTTTTATAATATATCCTAACCTCTCGACGCGTGTGTCTTTTGCTCCGAAACAAGCGTTGATGCGGTCAGATTACGTATAACGGAAGAAGAAGAGCTGACTCGCCCGGGTCGACAGCTGCTGCTGTTTGAGAGGGTAATAAGGAAAAGATAATACTACAGCCACGAGGCTATCGTTAGCTACGATTTATAGATATCTTAATACACGCAATGGCATCAGCGTAAAGCAGCAGCAGCTAAGGATACGGATGGCGTGTACGCCACGTTGTTCCTCGTCTCTTTAACAGCTTTTTCTAGCTCTCTCGTTGTTTGTAACAATTTATATACCTACTCGATGGTATATCCATATTTTTTCCCTTTATTTTTCCTTTTAACTCCTTAATTATTCCTTCGACTCCGAAAACTCTTGATTTTCTTCCACGTGTTGAGGTTATCCGTTTTTGCGCGTGCACTCGTGCCCCTCCCATTCCTCCGGAGTTTCGGAGCAGCTTGCAATAACGTCTTCTTCAACGGTTCGGCTATAGGCTGTAGGCTCGTCTCTGATACCTTTTGTATATACATATATCTATGAGTACTACCCCTCCCTTTATACATGTATAGGGTGCTTAAACGTGTGGTGTACTTATATACTATACCTATACGCACGCAGGTGAGATACAGGCTGCTGGGGGCGCGCGAGCCGCAGCTGTGTGCTGTGTGTGTGTTATATATATTTATATATGTTATGTGCGTGGAAGGGTCATCAGCCCTCGTTGGCAGCTGATGTGGCCTCGATTTATAAAGATGTATATCTACGTATATTAAACAAGCGCGTGTGATATACAGTAAAAGTGATAATATATAATGTTCTGCTAAGGTCCCGGATTATTAATGTTATTGGGAAAGGTCTAGCTCACGCAGCTCCTTCTAAAGTGCTGAGTAATACCATCCGCGCTTAGGCAGTCCAGGCTGCTGAAGAGACACGTATTTCTTTTGTTTTTTTCTTCGACAGCGGTTGTTCTTTAATCAGAGGTGTTATAGAGGATAGAAGCGCGCGAGAAGTGTACCTACGTGTACGTTTGCAAAGTTTTATTATCTGTATAAGACATAGACTGACTGCGGCTCATTGCGAGCTCGCTAAACAATGGCTATGTTGTGTGTAATCGTTATCACTCATTGTTTTGATTGGGATACGTGTACCTTTGCTAATATCAGACCGACTGCTGGTGGGTCAGGTTAGGTTTTGATGGCCAGTGAATATATTGTATAAATGTTGAATGTGTATTCCTGCAAGAGAGATTATTCTGTACGACTAAAGCTGTTACGTATGAATGGCTTATTACTTGTAATCAACGTAGGCTTAGTAATTGTTATTAACATATTAAAAAGTTATTAACGTACAATTTTTTTATTTCTTACTGTTTCAGATTATAATTAGGTGAATGAACATTTTACAGTGATTAAATAATTTTGGAGCAACAGTAAACATGGAGGACGGCCATTGTAAAACGGTGGAAGAAGTCCTAAACTACTTTAATGCAGATCCTGAAAAAGGTCTATCGCCAGATCAAGTCAAGAGGAATCAAGAAAAATATGGTCTCAATGGTATGTTTTTGCTTCAGTTTTATAACAGTTCATTTTATATTACTTACAATACACGCTGTGATTATGTCTACTATAAATACTTTGACAAATGATTCAGTAAATATTGACTATTCTTGAAAGCTCAATCAATGATTTTGTATTCAACAAACGACAAACAACAATTTCTATTTATTACTTTAGCTTGATAATTTGAAAACAATGACAATACGTAATCCAGCTTAATATGCAGATTAAATTTAAAAAAATATTTACAACTCCAAAATTTGCCCTACTTGGTTCTAAATCTAAATTAGACTTTTACATCTAATTTATTTCAACTACAATTGAAGATATTTGACTAAAATTAATAGTAATTATTATTAAAAATAACTTTTAAAGAAACATGTCTTGTAACACTATGTAGGTATCAGTGAATCTTGATCATTTTTTTTACAGCTAAAACACTTATATTTTTTATATTTTCTTTAATTTAAAAAAAATATATTACTTATTATTTGTTCAAAACAATAGTTTACACAAACCTTTAATACTTAAAAAATAAACAAAAACTTTAATTAAAAAAAGGAAAAAAATGAAATTAAATCATTAAAATAAAGTCATTATTAGATGCTGCAAAACTGTACCTTTTGAACTTTGAGTAAGGTATTACACATCTTTTAAGAAGACAATTTCTGTCGCATTACGCACATAAGTTGAATTTGTTTGGTCCATTATTTAGCTATTTAATACAGTCAATTCTGTGATGTATAAGTAAAATATGAGGGATTGAGGCAAGACAGTTTTGCCGAACAGTCAGTCTCGTATGACCACGTGGAATAAGCGGGAAAATCCGTCATAAGATTGAAGCTACATACGTGGCCTATCTAAATGATACATCTCAAAATTTTGGGTTCGTCCGACTTTTTCTGTAATGAATTTAAATGGCAATGTGACAGTCTGATCGATTTTTTTGATAATAATGACAATAATTTTTCGTAGGAGAAAAGAAAAACAAATAACGAAATAATTACGTCGTTGCAATTGACGAGTATGGTGAAAAAGTAATAATGAATAATAATAATATACCTCTATATATACGGTCGCGCCTTGGAATTTTAATGTCCAGAGAGTATTAATGATGCTGGCGAGTTAGTAAGCAAGCGAGCGCATGCGTATTGATCTCTACTCGTAACGTTTTCTTGACAAAGTTCTTTTTTATTTTCCGCTTTGTGCTTAAGTATAAATTGTTTCACGTGCTAAACTGAATACACGTTTTTTATTCGTGATACTCTTTATCGCTACCGGTATTTTTCTTTTTTATTATATATTTTTATATACTCTCTTAGTTTATTAATTAATGAAGTAAAATTCTACTCTAAGGAAATTGCTTTCTGTAGTGTCGTTATAAATAAAAAAGAAATTATTACATTAAATTTATAGTACTTAAATTGTATTAAAGATTAAAACAAACTACGCGTTATAATAGAGATAATAAAAAATTGTCAACTAGAATTTAGATGACGTTTGTTATTAACATCATAAGCATAGATTACTATAAAAATTGACCGCAGACTTTTTCATATTTCTTGTTGTTTTCTGATACTCAAGTTTTTTTCAGATGATTATTTTCTCTTGTCAACAACATCAAATTTATTGTACTTAATCAAAAAATTTTTTTTTATTAAATTCATACTTTTTGTACGTATATATGTAGGTATATTAACATATATTAGCTTATCAAATAACTTGAGGTAATTACACTTATTTATTTTAATTTGCCTCATTATCAATAAAATAATAAAGCGTGAGAATATTTCAAAACCAGGCACACAAACTCATACACACAATTTGTTTCGTTTAAACTCTTCCTTCATTGACGTTGCTCTTTTCTCGTTTAAATGATATTTGATATACCTTCTCTCGCTTGTCTTTTACAATGTAAAGTGCATTGAATGCAGTTTAGCAAATAAAGAATGGAAATCCATTTACACGCCACATTTTTAGATTTCGTATTATTTATTTGTGACTTTGTTTTATCATTACGATAATGTTTGATTGAATTTTTTTTTCGGCAAAAATCATACGATCCCAGATTTTGTTTTTTATCGCGTATTCATTATAAAAAAAATATACAGCAATAAAATTGATGTAAATTCATTGAAATTAGATATTACTTAAATTTAATTTCTTCCAATTGAGATACATACATCGCTATTCCGATATAATCCGCAAAGAAGAATATCTGCACGCGATAATGTCTCGAGGCGATAAAGATTTATCACATATTATATACCTACTTGCGCGCGACACTATAGCAGCAGAGTATATTACAACGTTATCGATTGCATTTTTTGCGCTAGTCTCTCTTTTTTTTTCTTCTCCTCCACATCTAGTGCCTCGAGTCGATGTTGTTTTTAAAATAAACAAAATATACTCGTCTTTGCGTATTATTAATAATATTATCTCGCTTACCATTACAAATCGATCGCGTTCGATTAAAAAAAAAATTAATAAACGAATAATAAAGTTGACAATGTAACGCATCATAGGATTCGCCGAATATTATTCGTTTTTTAATCAATGAACGTGGCACAAATTATTTTAATAGTCTCGTATACTCGCGCGTTGATTAAAATGACGAAGACGCGAAAGAGCTGTTGCTTGATTGTTTATTTTAACCTGTTGAACCTCATCACAGATTTATGGCTCGAAAAATCCTTTTTATATTTATACGCCAAAATACCTACATTAAATATGTCTTTTTTGTCTTTTTATTCGATTTGCGGACGCGTCTTTATTTGTCAAATGAGCTAAGGCCACGCGATATACTCTTAACTGTGTGTACGTTATATTCTCTGTACTTCACCGTCGCGCTAAGATAAAACTTTGTTGGTACAATGTGTGTATTTATATATATTTTTTTTTCTCGTTTTGTTTTTACCTTTAGTAATGCACTTAATGTAACTAACGCTTAGTGAAGCTGGAATTTTAATTTTTTGTTCTCGTGCAGTACCAACTACATTTTTGAGATTTATAACAATATATATTTATAAAATTGTAATTAATTAGACTGTAAAAATATTTTTATAATTTAAATATCTTAAAATTTTTTTTAGACATTAATGATAAATTAAATTTTATTATATTCATCACATTATAAATACGAAAACGAAGATATAGAATATTCTATCCGACTGCAACAATCCCAAAATTTTTCTCTCTTAACGCATCATAACGCAAATAATTAAAATAACAAAAATAAAAGTCTCGTCTCCGAATTCCAAGAGAATTCAAGCGAGAGACAGAGTAGACAGTTTGGGGGTCACCACCAAACCAATCCGGATCCTCTGCTAATTCAGAAAAATCCTTTCACTCGAGATAAGAGTATAATATGTATATAATCATTTGGGTCTGGTGTTGGCACGACGTCACAACGTCTTAAACACCACAGGTATATATTCGGCTGCTGACGTAATTGCGGAAATATATATCGACCCATGGTCACAGAAAGGTGCGTCTGCAGCAGCAGCAGGGAACACGTGTTCGTTTGCCGTACGTTGCTGTACTCGTATTAGCTATAGATATATAGCTGGTGCAGCATGAAACTTTCTATCTCTCTTTTCCTTACACCTTCTCTTGTATGTATTATTATTCTTGCTCGAGCTTATCTTCGCTGTACAGACTTCGTGCCGGTACATATATATGTCTGTATATTGTTCGCGTCTCTGTTCGTTTCTTCTCCATCATGTGCAGACCTCATATTATCAAATTGTAGGTATACACGTACGCCTGCCTCTGTAATTTTAATTTCGATTTTCAATTTTGTCGATTGATGTGTTCCTATACAGGATACAAAAATCAAAGTTTTTTTTTTATTATTTCCTCTCTTTTTTAATAGGATTAACTCGACGAATTGCCGTGATGATGTAGTGTTGCTTTGTTAATTGATCGAATGTGACAGGAGTGAGTAATAATAAAATTTGATTGGAAAATTATTGACTATACGCACACAATGATGTAATACACAATTTGTTGTATATAAGGTGTTGCGATTTTATGCGAGCAATAATTGGTATTCGCTTAGTGCAAGTCGTTGGAGGGGATAAGAAAAACGATCTAAGCGCCCATGGTGGCCAAAGGTTGACAAAATTTCAGGACTTTCAGCACAT
>JAPYZE010006714.1:0-26247 GCA_030522805.1 Leptomastidea abnormis
TCTTTTTGTGTGTATATATATATATATATATATATATATATATTTGTAAGATCTCTTAGTTGGTTTATGTATATAGGACTATGGAATATCAGTATAATTTCTGTGGTGTGCTAATGGTAACTCGTTATATATAAGGAGAGATGTAGAGGTGGGGTGTGAGTTGGGTGGAAGGACGATTTGTCATTGTCGAATTCCTAAGGATGTTTCGTACTGACTGTGACGAGGACAACGACTGAGTACAGGGTTGAGAAGGTCATTGACTTGAAGGTTGTGCTGTGCTGCGTGTGTGTGTGTGTTTCGATGATAAAGCTATGTCGTGTCAGATGCTGTAATTAAACTTGATGGCTTAGCTAGACTTTGTACTTAGTCTTTGCTTTGCTCTTTTGCTTTATCTTTCCTTTTTTTATACTATACTATTGCTAAGATGATTGATTTAACTTTAAAATTCTTCATTTATTATTTAATTTAACACCCAACTATTACATTATTTTCTACTTAAACTATTTTTCCTTTATAATAACTACACTACTACTACCATCACTAAAAAAAAAGAATCATACAATAGAATCCCTTTAAATTAAAAGATGCATCCTGTCTAGAGTGTTGCAAAAGTAGCGTTAAAAAAAAAGAACGAGAATGTTAAAAAAAAAAAAAAAAATGCAGAGGAGGCCGGCGCCGTGACCCCTACAACGACCCTATTGTGTTGAAGTTAGCGACAATGACAGGCTTAAATTTCTACCTTTCTCTCTCTCTCTTTGCTATATTATATACTGTCTCTTTTCACGTGGTTACGCTATACTCAGCCGCGACATTTCCATGCGAAAGCATCCTCGGGCTCCGGATGTACGATGAGAATGGAGAATGGTGTGGTTGTGGATACTGAGCTTTCACCCTTCCCCCCCTTTTTTGATGTGACCTTATATACTGATTTTGCGTATATGTATCGACCTTGGTAGAGGATTTGTGCTTATTTTTTTTTCTTTTTTTTTTAAATTTGATATGTAGTATAAATTTATAAAGTGCTGATAATAGAGATGATTGGGTTACTTTGAAAAGACATTTCTTAAATTTTTATTTCTATAAATTATTTTGATTAAACTTAACGCTATTATTTTGATAAAAACGTTATCAACAATACTAAAAACCAAAATGATCTTATTAAAATAATAAATAATAAACAACTTTAAACACAATTAAAAACTTATTATGGTCAATAAACATACTTATTAAAACCATAACCCATCAAAACTTATCACAAATTGTAAAATACTAAAATAAGGTCAACAACTTTTATAACAACTCCATTAAAATCAAGTCTCTCTTTTCAATTCCAATGATAATTTTCTCTCATCACACCATCAAAACATAAATAATTAAAAACAAACTATAAAACCACAACAATACCCTCTTCCTCCCCAACAAGTCCTCTGTCTCATTATACCACACAATAAAAGACACCCTAGTAATCAAAACTTCACCATCCTCTCTATCTTTGTTATTCTTCTCTTAGCAAATACTTTTTGGTATGGGGCAACCCGTTGCACACCAACATCCTATGTATATATATATATACCAAGCAGGCCCAGTACAATCTTCCTTCTTCTTCTTCCTCTCGATCGATGAACTTCTATCTCTCTCTCTTCTCGTCTCGCATCGAGAAGTAGTGATGGTAGGGGAGGGAGAGAGGTAGTAGGCACTTTCGGAAGTCAAAACTGTCGATGCAAACCGCCGCCACAGACGTCCTTTCCTTCCCTCCTTTCTCTCTCTACCACTAGCCTCCTCCTTTCTATTCCAAGAGAGAAAAGAGAGAGAGAGAGGCTGAGGGAGGATTGTTTCCGTCTTAACTTTGGAAATAAACTAGACGGGCCGCTCTCTACTCTCTCTCTCTCTCTCTCTCTCTTTCTCTCTCTTCTAAGTTCTTCGTAGGTTGCTGCTACTGCTGCTGGTTGTGCCCGGAACTGTAAAAGCCGCCACGGTCAGCAGATGTTGCAGAAACGGCAAACCGGATAATGTTGAGGCTAGTCATTTTCTTGGCTAAAGCTCTTGCTTTTGCTCTCTAAGGGGTGGTGGTGTTGGTGGTGGTGTGTTCTGATTGGAGGAGAAGAAGAAGAAGAAGAAGAAGGTTGAGGGAGAAGATGGTAGTGATACTTAATTACGGTAAAGGAGGGAAGGAGGTTGGGAAAGTGGGATTTGGAGGATGCTGCTTTTTGGTGAAAGGGAGCGATGATATTGGTGGTTTAATTGAATTGTATGCTGGATATATTATTTTTTTTTTTAAATTTGAAATAAAGTTTGAAATAATGTAGAATCAAAATATTTACTTTTAGATTAAGCTCTAAATGCACATTTTCATAAAAAATAATCTAAATTTAACAAATCTAACCTTAACGTCGTATTAATTTATTAGTAACGATCCCAAATCTACAACAAGATGAGAAACACAACGATATCTCAAGCATGAATATTTCATGCTTGTGTGTCCGAAACTGCAAGTCATGCGAATATGTCTTGAGCTTTGCATTGAGCTTGAGCTTGCAAGCTATATATATGACTATGAGAGAGAATCGATTTTAGGGATAGGTTTAGACGTGCTTGATGTGTAAACTGCTTGCTATGCTAAATTTTGGGTGTATCTGGGACGTGTAGTTTTGATTAAAGTTCAAATTTAGGAATATTTTTATTTTTATGAAAGAAAAATTTTTTTTTTAATATTCGTAAGATTAAAAAAATAAATGCAGTTTTATTAATGTTTTTCCAAAAAAATGTCGTAAATCAAGTCTCCAACATTCAAAACGTCATATTTATTTGACTGCATAAATTCATAAGTCGGTTGAGCATTGCATCAAAACTATAGCAGCAAGCTTATCAAACACACACACATACATATATAGAACACTATATGTACATGTCTACTTGCATAAACATACGAAAGCTTTGGGAAAGCTTGCAGAAGAGTAGAGAAACATACAATACTATTCATATCGTTTCGCTATCTCCGACCGAGTTTTCTCTTATACTCTTTGTACATTCCCTTTATAGTATTTGTAGTAGTAGTAGAAAGGCTTTAGTCTTCGTATCGTGTCAAAAGGAATGAAGAACAATCGTGTGCCAACGTTCTTCAAAAATAAATCGTTCTTTTCTGCTTTGTATCATAAATTTATTTTCTTTTTTTGTTGAAAAGTATAGATAAGAAATTTTTGCTGTGTGAATGAGTTGTAGTTGTAGTAGTTGTACCGAACACCTTATTGAATGATCTGGTGAAAATTAAAGTGTGTGACTAAAGCCAAGTGTACTCTGGTGAGTTCGGCTTTAAATTTGCAGCGAAACTGTTCTGACATCAGATAAAAATCGCTGTCAAGTACTTTGGCAGTATTCGACACACACAAACACACACGCGCGCGCACACACAAAAACACACACACACACACACACACACACATTTTTGAAATTAAGAAAAGGTTCAAAAAGATCATTAATCATTTCGTAAAATTTTATAATATTTTTATTACATTTTATTATTATTATTAAAAGTGCAATGAATACACTCATACATATTTTATAACAAAAAGTTTTTTGTTAACAAAAAGTTTTAGTACAAAAGATTTTTTTATTAAGATCCAAATAGATTGTTGCAAAATACATTTTAAATGTCTCGCTATTACGTCACACTATATGTCGCCATCGTCAACCTCTTTCTAACCGAATCGCTAAAAGATAAAGAAGGTTCCAACGTTTCTTCAATACTTCCTTCTATAGTACCGTTATCATTAATAAACTGACAACCTATGATGTCAGTGCCATTCTGTTTTTTACGATGCGTAAAGAGCCATGCTATGTTAAAATTACCCTGATTAAATACAATAATATCTAACACGGGTTCATCGTATGTTACTTTTACCTCAGCTAAAACATCTGTCCACTCAGAATTAAGAATCGAACAAGTCAGATTATTATTTGGATTCTTTTCTATAAAACAGATTTTTAAATGATCTGTAATATATTCATCAACTGATATTGCGTATTTTTTATTTTTAGTATTAAATGTGTAATTTTTGATCACTTTAAAATCCGAATCTAGTAAATAGAAATTAACTGTTCCGTTATCAGATTGATCATCTAAGTAAGTGTACTCTTTAATAAAACTATAACAATTGGCAATTGCTAATTTATATATATCTTTACCCATTAATGAATCAATAGAAGAATTTTTAAACAAATTTCCCTCATGATCATATTCAAAAATTTTGTGAGACGATGTTTCAGTTTCTATAATCAGATGAAGACTACTTCCATATAGTATTGGCCAAAATTTTTCATTATTTGGTAGCTTTTCCAGGTGGCTACTGCATTTATCTGTATTAATAACTATTAAATTAAGATACGATTCATTAACTGTTTTTTGCTCGTAAATAACAAAAACATTTCTAAATCCAGTTGGACCAAATGCTCGGACTGATACACTTGTCCAATCAGGTGTTAGATTGACCGAGACGTTGCAGTTTATCTGATTGGTTTGTAAACTCCTAATACTTGAGCTAATTTTAATGTTTGTTAGCAAATCCCAATTTATCGAAATATTATAATGATCCAAATTTATTTTGTTATATGTTTGTAAATACTGGTATTTGTTAGTATCGTTGGAATAAATAGTAGTGCGTAGATGGTTAATGTAGCAGTTATTGTCTGGTATAAATAGACAGTTCATCTCGTGAATTATAAATAAAACTCCGATTGATAAAATTTTGATTCTAAAAAAAAAATTTAGATTTTTATTTGCACAATATTTTTTATTTAAACAGTTATAATAAAATGAATTACTGTGTTTTAAATCTAAGGATTTAAAAGTGTTAAAGTGATTTTAATTTATTAAAAGTTATCAAGCAAAATAATTTTTGTATTCATTTAATTTTTTGTTATTATATAACAAATATTTTATTTAATTCATTAATAATTATAACGTTAATAGTGTACAATGTATGTAATAAATCAAAGGTACTTACTTCATTTTCAAATTTTCAAACAATCTATTGATAAATTGAGCAATAAAAGTATTTGATTTGTCTCCGTCGATGACCAAGATTCTTCTAAATACTAAGGAAATTTTGGTATTTCTATATAAAAGCATTTTGTTGATCGAACATTTCATACTATATAAAAGCATTTTGATAATTTTATCTTTAATAGATTAACCATGGCTTAGTCATCAAAAAACTGCGCAGTTTGTCTGTAAGAAATATCCAAAATTTTAATTATGACATAATCATGTTGATAATTATTAAAAAACAATTGTTATCGCGGCTCTGCTTATAGATATCAAAAAAGTGTTTTTGAAATTTCCTAGTTTTATATCATTATGATGAATACAATATATTAATCATTATATTAAAATTCATAATTATTATTTTACAGCAAAATTTATTAGTCAACTTCTAAATTTTATTTTCTGTTTTAACCAATATATATATATATATATATATATAACTAAAAAACCTGATCGAAAATTTTCACCGTTTCAAAACTTTTTCTTTGAGAAAGCAAAATTAATTCTTAATATAGAAATATAAATAAGTAAAAACAATTGGGAAAGAAAAGGTTGAAAAAAAAATTAATTATGTCATTCAATTGTAATATATTTTTATTACGTTTTTTTATTATTATTATTATTATTAAAAGTGCAATTAATATACTCGTATATTTTTTACAACAACATTTTTTTATAAACAAAAAGTTTTAGTGCACAAAATTTTTTTTGATAAGATGAGTAAAAAAGAAAAATTGGAAAAGAAAAGGTTAAAAAGGATTATTAATCATTTCGTACAATTTTATAATAGTTTTATTACATTTTATTATTATTTTTATTAAAAGTGCATTAATACACTCATACGTATTTCATAACAAAAGTTTTTCGTAAACAAAAAGTCTTAGTACAAAATATTTTTTTATTAAGATCCAAATAGATTGTTGCAAAATGCATTTTAAAAGTCTCGCTAATACGTCACACTATTCCGTCTCCGTCAAGCTCTTTCTAACCAAATCGATAAAAGATGAAGAAGGTTCTAACGTTTCTTCAATATTTCCCATCAAAGTACCATTATTATAGATATACTGATTACCTATGATCTCAGTGCCATTCTTTTTTTTACGATGCGTAAAGAGCCATGCTAGGTCAAAATAACGCTGATTAAATACAATAATATCTAACACGGGTTCATTGTAAGTTACTTTTACCTCAGTTAAAACATCTGTCCACTCAGAATTAAGAATCGAACAGGTCAGATTATTATTTGGATTCTTCTCTATGAAACAGATTTTTAAATGATCTGTACTATATTCATCAACTGATATTTCATATTTTTTATTTTTAGCATTAAACGTGTAATTTTTGATCACTTTAAAATCTAAATCTAGTAAATAAAAATTAACTGTTCCGTTGTCAGACTGATCATCTAAGTGAGTGTACTCTTTAATAAAACCATGACAATTTGCAACTCCTAATTTATGTATATCTTTACCTTTTAAGAAATCGGTCGAAAAATTTCTAATTAAATTTCCCTCATGATAATCATATTCAAAAATTTTGTGAGATAATGTTTCAGTTTCCATAACTAGATGTAGCCTAGTTCCAAATAGTATTGGCCAAAATTTTTTATTATTTGGTAGCTTTTCCAGGTGGCTACTGCATGCAATCGGATTGATAACTAATAAATTAAGATACGATTCATTAACTGTTTTTTGCTCGTACTTGTCCAATCAGGTGTTAGATTGACCGAGACGTTGCAGTTTATCGGATTGGTTTGCGAATTCCTTATACTTGAGCTAATTTTAATGTTAGTTTGCAAATCCCAAGTAATCGAAATATTATAATGATAAAAATATATTCTGTTAACTGTTTGTAAATATTGGTATTTGTTCGTATCGTTGGAATAAATAGTAGTGTGTAAATGGTTTATTAAGCAGTTGTTGTCTGGCATAAATAGACAGTTCATCTCCTGAATTACAAGTATTAAAACTCCGATTGATAAAATTTTGATTCTAAAAAAAAAATTAAGATTTTTATTTGCAGAATATTTATTATCTTAACAATTACAATAAAATAAATTACAGTGTTTTGATAAAATTTAATTTAATAACAATTAACAACTTATCAAGTAAATTAATTTTCGTATGTATTTAATTTTTTGTTATCAACAAATGTTTTATTTAATTTATTAAAATTATAAAGTTAATAATGTACAATCTATATAATAAATTAAAAGAACTTACTTCATTTTTAAATTTTTAAATAATCTAATAAAATTGGTAAATTGAACAATAATTGAACTATGAAAGCTTTTGATTCGTCTCTGTCGACGAACAATATTCTTCTAAACACTAAGGAAACTTTGGCATTTTTATATAAAAGTATTTTGATAATTTTATCTTTAATAGATTAACCATAGCTTAGTCTTTAAGAACTGCGCAGTTTGTCTGTAATAAATATCCAAAATTTTAATTAAGACATAATCACTTTGATAGTTATTGAAAAACAATTGTTATCGCGGCTCTGCGTAGATATAAAAAAAAGTATTTTAAATTTTTCTGATTTTATATCATTATGATGAATACAATATATCAATCATTATATTAAAATTCATAATTATGAATTCACAGCAAAATTTAAAAGTCATTTTCTAAATTTTAATTTTTTTTTTTAACCGATATTTGTAATATTTTTAAAACGTTAAAAAAAATTAAAAAATCGAATCGAAAATTTTTACCGTTACAAAGCTTTTTCTTTGAGAAAGCAAAATTAATTCTTAATATGTAAATATAAATGAGTAAGAACAATTGGGAAATAAGAGGTTGAAAAAAAACATCAATTATTTTATTCAATTTTAATATATTTTTATTACGTTTTATTATTATTAAAAGTGCAATTAATACACTTATACATATTTTACAACAAAAATTTTTTATAAACAAAAAGTTTTAGTGCAAAATAGTTTTTTTACAAGATCCGAATAGCTTGTTACAATATATATTTAACGTGTCTCGCTAATATGTCACACTATATCGTTCCAACATCATTTCAACCCAATTGACAAAAGATGAAGATGGTTCTAACATTTCTTCAATACTATCTCCCAAAGTACCGTCATCATTAATAATCTGAATACTCACGATGTCACTGCCATTCTGTTTTTTACGATGCGTAAAAAGAATTGCTCTTTTGAATGGATCTTTATTAACTACAACAATATCTAACACGGGTTCATTGTAAGTTAATTTTACCTCAGCTAAAACATCTGTCCAATTAGAATTGAGAACTAAACAAGTCACATTATTATTTGGATTCTTTTCTATGAAACATATCTTTATAAGTTCTGTGTAATATTCATCAATTGCTATTGAGTATTTCTTATTTTTGGCATTAAACGTGTAATTATTGACGACTTCAAAATTTAAATTTAGTTTATAGAAATTAATTGTTCCGTTGTCAGATTGATCATCTAAATAAGTGTACCCTTTAATTATACTAAAATAATTTGCAGCTCCTAATTTATGTATATCTTTACCCTTTAATGAATCAATAGAAGAATTTTTAATCAAATTTCCTTCATGATCATATTCAAAAATTTTGTGAGACGATGATTCAGTTTCTATAACCAGATGAATTGTATCTTCAAATATTATAGGCCGAAA
Organism: Leptomastidea abnormis; assembly: GCA_030522805.1. NCBI lineage: Eukaryota > Metazoa > Arthropoda > Insecta > Hymenoptera > Encyrtidae > Leptomastidea > Leptomastidea abnormis. The sequence continues at coordinate 8,683 of JAPYZE010006714.1, forward strand.
TTTGTTATTATTTGGTAGCTTTTCCAGGTGGCTACTACATTTATCCGGATTAATAACTAATAAATTAAGATACGATTCATTAACTGTTTTTTGTTCGTAGATAATAAAGACAGTTCCAGGTACAAATGTACCGAACGCTCGAATTGATACACTTGTCCAATCAGGTGTTAGATTGACCGAGACGTTGCAGTTTTGAGTTAATTTTAATGTTAGTTAGCAAATCCCAAGTTATCGAAATATTATAATGATCAAAATTGAATTTGTTAACAGTTGGTAGACATTGGTATTTGTTAGTTTCATCGGAATAAATAGTAGTGCGTAAATGGTTTATTGAGCAGACGTCATCTGGTTTGACTTGACAATGTATTTCTTGAATTGCAAGTATTAAAACTCCGATTGATAAAATTTTGATTCTAAAAAAAAATTAAAATTTTTATTTGCGTATTATTTATTATTTTTAATTTTATAGTGATTTTAATTTATTAAAAGTTATCATGCAAAATGATTTTTGTATTCATTTAATTTTTTGAATGCAGCAAATATTTTATTCAATTCATTAATAATGTTAACGTTAGTAGTGTACAATGTATGTAAAAAATCAAAAGTACTTACTTCATTTTCAAATTTTTAAACAATCTATTGATAAATTGAGCTATAAAAGTATTTGATTTGTCTCCGTCGATGACCAAGATTCTTCTAAATACTAAGAAAATTTTGACATTTTTATATGTAAACATTTTGATAATTTTATCTTTAATAGATTAACCATAGCTTAGTCATTAAAAACTGCGCAGTTTGTCTAAAGAAAATATCCAAAATTTTAGTTATGTCATAATTATGTCGATTTTCATTAAAAAACAATTGTTATCGCGGCCCTGCTTATAGATATCAAAAAAAGTTTTTTTGAAATTTTCTAGTTTTATATCATTATGATGAATACAATATATTAATCATTCTATTTAAAATTGTAATTATGAATTCACAGCAAAATTTATTATTCCATTTCTAAATTTTAATTTCTATCTTAACCAATATATATAATATTTTTAAAATGTTAAAAAAACTTAAAAAAAAAAAAATCGAATCGAAAATTTTTACCGTTACAAAGCTTACTCTTTTAGTAAACTCAATCATCGTTTACGTCACTGGACTAGATTCATAATAAAAGGCACACTTCAAAAATCTATTTTTAACCCAAACTACACTATTGAAAAAAATATTGGAACATTTGACTGTTAAAAAAAGAAAAAAAAAATCAAATTCAACTGCAATTCACTAAAAATAATATACGTATTTTGTACTACGACATACTATACGTGTCGAACTAAAAGAGAATATAGGGTACGATCGAAGTGCGGAAAAAAGGAGGTCAATTGCGCGTGTGTTACTATTACTTTAAACGATTTCTTCCTTTGGATAGTAGGAAAAAGGATTTTTAAAGTTCGATTGCAAGGATAATACCTTATGTCCGTCATTGATTTTCACATTTTGTCGTATGCTTGCTGGTAAAAAAAGTTTGATTTTTATTGCCGATTTATAGATTTTGATGTTATACTTTTAGGTTTTTTTATAATGCGTTAAAATGACTTTTAAATCTTTTACAATTTTCATTGGTTGTTTAATACAGCTATTATTTTTATCTTATGTTACAATAAAATATTGAAATTTGAAACTTAAATTTTGTTGAATTTATTATAAATCTAGAATAAATCGTTATCTCGTCCATTTCATCTCTAATAGTGTAGAAACTAGGAGAAAAAAAGAAATATTTTTTTTTCCTACAAACTTCGAACAGTTGTTTTCCATTTATTTTTATGTAGGTATGTATATACCTTTTGATTAAAAGTAAATTGATATATTGAAAACATGGAAAAACGAGAATAGCTTTTATTTCATTCAATTAAAAAAAAAAAAAATAGGAGTGAAAAAAAAGTTATAACTCTAGCTGCTAGTAGTGTGTTCTCCATTTTACGTTGAAAATCCATTTTCAGGCCTGTTTTGTAAATATACTTTTTGGGAAAAGCACAGAAAAAAGTCCATATTGCTAAACTGGAAAGAGAGAAAGAGAGAGCTTTTAAATCAAAGCGCTATTATTCAAGTTTCGGATGCCACCCTACCGTGCGTGGAATGGTATTTTATTTGCGTAGCACAGGATATTTCATGAGGAGAAGGGGAGAAAAAATATTAAGCGAAGTATAGGAGAAATAAGGGGGGATGGGTTGGTGGTACCCTGTTGCATTTTCGTCTCGAAAAAACGGCAAATGCAAATTTGTGAAAATTTTAAATATTCATAAATTCCGATTAAATGCTAAAATCTCCGGCGGATCTGTTAAATTTGCATCCTACCCTCTTGCTTGCCTTATGTATCGCGTATATATATCAACCGTTTTATACATCTTGTAATGCGCGAGTAATGTGCATCTCTTAAGTTTTTTTTTAACTCGTGTTTTAAAAAGAATGAGGGCTTGATTATTTTTTTTCTAAATATTTTTTCCGGCTTTATATTTTCCGTTGACACGATTCTACAAATTTTTATTAATTTTTACTATTTACATAAACATTTACTTATTCTTAATAAAAGATTGATAAAAAATAAAATCTCAATTCTTATTTCAGCATGTAATTTCACACGATTTGCCAGCTGTAAAAATTCCAGCCGTAAAAGAGGCGTCAGTCACAAAGAGTGAGAGAGAGAGAAACTAAAAAAGTCCACAACTCGGAAAAAAGCAAAACTCTATCAGACAGTTTGGAAAGTGAATTTTCAAACTTCATAAAAAGCCAACCACCGCATGGGAAGGGGTAGGAAATTCAGGCGTGGAAAAATGCAGCTCTCTCTCTCCTCTACTACTCTCTCTCTCTTTTCTCGCGTAAATTCAATTTTTTCGCGCCTACAGAAAAAAAAGGTAGAGTATAGGATAAGAATATATACCTATAGGTAGTGATCGCATCTCGCTCTTGTTATATATACTTGCAAAACTTGGAAACTTGAGTAAAAGAGAGAAAGAGAGATAGCCTCTGTTGGATAGCTTTACCCTTTCCCTCTTTCCTCTTACTATAGAAGTTTCGTGATTCTCTTGTTCCGATCGATAATCCGGATTTTTCTTGTAGCACTTTAGAATAGGGGTAAAGACTAGGGCTACGTTTTGGAACTTGGATGGTGAAGAGGAAGGGGGTTGGTTAGGCTTGTATCAATAGATTACAATTTTACCGATTGTAGAAAAAAAAAGAAATGGAAAAATATACGTAGTTGGAATTGTAAAAAAGTTTTAAGTTAAGTTTATTTTAAAGATTAAAACTGTCGTTAAAAGTGTATTTTTCCAACAGTTATTTTCTATCTTTCAAATTCTGTTTTTTTATTTAATTGAAATCTACTGTTGATTTTTTTACACAAAAACAGTGATTTTAAAATCTTTCTACAAAAAAAAAAATATTATTCTCTAAAGAGATCGATAATAAATCTTTCCATTGAAATTTCAAGACCCAAATCATAATAATCACACAGTGCAGTACACCAGATTGTATCACCATCACATAACATGGTATAGTAGAACAGGATAGTCAAACGCGTAAAAACTAACAACTCCCACAGCGAATGGACTCCCTGCAACTCTCTACCCCCAAAGAAAAAAAAAAATCCATGTTGATACGCATAGGCTTTTGCCTAGTAGGAGTACCTAGTAGAGTATGGTGAATCGTAAAAGTAAAAAAGACGCAGATAAGACCTTAGAAAAAAAGAATGAAAGAAAAATAGTAGCCTATAGTCTTTTTTTTTGTAGCCCTTGAATTTTATTAACGCGACCGCGACTCTTCAAGCCTTTACGATGTCTCGTTCGCGCTAGATGGTATTGTATTTTTTTTTTTTTTTTTTTTGTGGCTTCTGTTGGTCTCTACTTTTCTTTTTTTTTTTCTTCTTCTTCTTTTTCTTCGTGTGGTTGGGTTTTGAATATAAAGTACTCCCACTAGACTTACTTTTATATTCGAGTATGTGTGGTGCGGTGTTATATATTTGTCAGGTCTTTGCAGTTTTTATGCGTTTCGTGTGTGATTATCGAGTCTAGACGATGATTATGTATCGTATGATGGAACAGGATGTTATAAAGTTTTTTTGTTATTTTCTTTTTTTATTTTTTGATAAATTGATATAGATATTTTTTCTTATTTTTTATTTCTTTATATACAACGATAAATTGAACTGTATTCATATGCCACCAATAAAAATAAATCATCTCACAATATGTCTTCATATTTTTTCAAAAAAATATAAAAAAGATTCTAACCCACATATACATATATCCAATATAGACATAATCCCCATCCTACATCTTAAAAAAAAAAATCCGTCACTCGATTGTTCTATACACCATCATCATAGTAACTCTCACTTCCCCTATAAAATTGCCCCAAGAGATTAAAAGCTATTTCCTACCATATAAAAGCTTCATATACATACTATACAATATATATGTCACGTTTCTCACATAGAATTTGACGAATCGATCATAGCGATCTCAATATCCCATATTCGATAACCATATATATAGCTATATTCTCATAGACAATTTTTCGTAGTACGCGTTATCATCGCTCGCGAAAAAGAAAAGAACGAGATGAGATGAATATATATATATATTCATCTATAGCCTCCTTTTCATATGCAGCAGAGACTCAACTATCTGGCAGGTTTCCAAAAATATTATAAAATTCCCAATTATCAAACCGCTTCTACGCGTACGGATTGCTAAGGCAAATTGACCTATACGCGCATATATAGCTATGGGGTTTTATCCAACCTATCGAAAAAAAAGGGGGAGGAAAGGGGGGGTTTATATCGCCTATTCTTCCTTTTTCTCCCCTCTTCTTTTCGATTTTCGCGATACTACCGGTCGTTCAATCCCCTGTAGTATATATAGCTCGTTTACTCAACGGGTGCTCTATATGCTATGCTACTGCAGCAGTAGCTCGTTTTTTTAAAAGCTCGACCAATCGCTCGAGTGTATCTTTTTTTTTTTTTTAACGTCATCTACTGTACGCCTCTTCTTGATGCTTTAAAGTGTAGGTAACGTATACGCTCGTTTTGGTTTCCCATCGATTTTTTTTTTAGGCAGTAGTAGTAGGGAGAGGTTTTTCTTTACGTTGGCTTTTGCGGTTAGCCAACGTTGCTTTATCGAGCGTGACTGAAGTGGAGATGCTGAGTTTTCTTTGATATATATACATACACGATTTGCAATTTTGCATTTCATGCTTTACTTTTTTTATGCTTTTATTTTTAGCGTCTGATAAGGTCGTGTTCAAATCGTTAACTTTTTTTTTTATTCTTTTGATCTTTGACGAGAAGAGCTTCATTGCGGTGTGCAAGTGAGATCTGTAATCTTAGAGAGAAAGAGAGAGGGGAGTCTTTGGGGCTACTTGTTCGCGAGTCCTGATTGGATAATTGCGGTTGGCGGTAGTGGTGGTAGTGGTAGAAGCTTTTGGGTTGACGTAAATCTCAGTCTAATTGATGACGAGGGTATTTCTACTACTACTACTACTACTACTACTACTAATGCTACTCTTGCTGTGAGAGCTTGCTTGTTTGAGCTTAAGTTAAATCTTGTATTTTTTTGATAAAGGGAAAAATATTATCTAAATATTATCTGATATTGTGTAATTTATTGCTAAATAAGTATCAATTACTGATTAAAATTTTGAAGATACTTGGTATAATATAATCTTTGAAATATATTTTCTACAACATACATCGTATACTTTTTACCTTGCTTTTTACACAGTTACTAAAAAAGATTTGATATCTAAAATGAAATACAATCCTTAAAGTTCAAAGTTTCATCACAACTTTATCCTTTAAATCAAATAAATTCACTTCAATTTTGACTAACTAATGTAAACTACACTTATGCAAAAGAAATCAAAGAGAATAGCAACATTTTTCCAAAAACAATGAATTTTTATTTCGACAAGTGGTAGCAGTCAAACCCAGGTGCATCGTACATGTTTAAAAGCATATTCTTCTGTTTGAAATTTTTATTTCTTTTTGAACACATTTCCATACTCTTATTTTGAAGTACAATTACCTTTGTATCAGATGTTAAATCTTTCTTATCTACTATTTGATTTAAAATTGAAAGGTACATTCGTATTTTTATTTTGGATATTAGAAAAATAATTTATATATTTTTCAAAAATGTATGTTTATTCAGTTTTATACTTTATTTTTAAAATCAAAATATTAAAAAAAAAATAAAGATAAATACTATTTTTCTTAGAATATCCAAATACAATTTATCCATTTTATTTACTTTAAACTTTATCAGTTATTTTAAAAATCGAACTTCATAAAAATACATCTCAATATTTCCATACCTACTTTTAGTTTATTTTATAGCTTTACTTACATACATTCAATAAAAAAAAATAAAAAAAATTCTGACGTACATTATTCAAATAAAAATTTTTCTATTTAAATTCAACGATAACAATGTTCTTATATATATGCGTACCTTTAAAAAAAAAAAAAAAATAAAATGTTTTTAATAGAATCGTTACTCTGGAAAAGAAACTGTGTGTTTCTCTAGTGATAATACCAACTTTTCCTCTCTCGTGGAATAGAATATCGAAAATCGATGAATATTGCCACATAAACAGTACATTTCGAAATACATTATATGTGTATAAGAGAAGAGAGAGAGAAATCTATTTTGGTTTCGTCTGACGTTATCGCTATTCTATTCTCCAAACACCGTTGCGGCTTATTAAATCAAAAAACAATTTCCAAATATATTTCACTTGTATATTATATATAGTGTGCAGTACTTGAAATAATACTATTATCCTGTCAACATTTCTCCGTTTACATATATATTCTATTGTATTTTCAATTTCGATTTTATCCCACTTCAGACAACTTTATTGTTAAATCCTGTAATTTAATAACTTTTCAAAAAAATAATATAAATTTCATACATTAAAATAACAATAAAATTTACATCATCAATTTTATAAAAGCTCAACAACTAATATCAACATTTATATAATAACTAGCACACACATACACACACACACATACTTCTCTCATAAACTCGAATATCATTTTGATCTGTGAAAAGCGAAAATTACCAAAATCCACGAACTGCGCATAAAATTCTCAGAAATTTCCTTTACTTTTCAAAAGTAGTTCGAACCCATACATACATACATATAGACATTTCAAAAGCGTATTCGGTCATTGGCTCCTCCCCCCCCCCTCCTACCCCCGAAAATTTTGAAATCCAATTCGACTTCTCTCAAACTAGGCGTAGAGAGAATATATATACTTTTAGATCGTCAGGTATAATGCGAAGTTGAGAAAGGCTAAAAAGAGAAAGAGAGAAGCCTATGTATGTATATATACATATATATATGTACGGGCGAGGAAAGGAAGTAATCGAATCAGGTCTTCGTTGCAAGTATAGACTTGGAGAGTAGAGAAAGAGAGAAAGAGAGAGAGTATATAAGTCGACGTGGCGTTTCCCAATCGGAAAACTTTACCGCCTGAATTTCCGTAACCCAATTGGGCCTCTCTCTCTCTCTCTCTTCTCCCTTCACATCCTCTCATCGTTGTAGAAGGTAAAAGGCCTAAGCCGAAAACTCTACTCATCCTCCTCCTCCTCCTTCTTCTTCTTCTCTTCTGGTAATCGGGCGAATGCTTCGTGATCGCGTTTCCGACAAGCGTATAGGGGGGGGGGGAGGCATACCTACCTACTACGCGCTTATACGTTGAAGAAAAGAGAGGCTGGCTGGCCAAGGCTTTCTAAGTCTCTCTCTCTCTCTCTCTCTCTCACGTGATCGTTATGTGTATTCGTATATGTGTCTGTGTGTACGTGGGTCTCGTATGTTTTTAGAAAGGAAAAGTTTTGAACGAAGTTAAAAAGTGAATGTATGTGTGTGCGTGTGTACTTATTCTCTTTTTTTCTTTTTATCGAATCTTAAATTCAATTAATGTGATATTGAATTTTATTTAGGATTTGTATAAAGTTGAAAGATATTTATTTGTTTAATATGTAATAGTTTATTAAAGTTTTATTTGGGGGGGGGGGGGGGGTTGAATTATTGTGTCTGATTTTTCACTTTTTTTTTCTACTTTTAAGTTTTCTGGAGATTTTGGGGATTTTTCATATTGTATTGTACAATACTACTGTATTTAATAATATTCACGAATTGTAAGTTAAGTTTTATATTTTATCTGGTATACTACTTCTTTATTTACAAAAAAAAAGCATAACTATTTTATAAAATTTTATCATTTTTCTCATCATTACTTCACATCAATCATTTTTCTTAATCTTATTTCCATCAGAATAATCCTCAATTTAATTCACCATTATATTTACATCTAACCATACACATAACCCAATTATCATCCACCTCACACAATTCTACTTAAAGTAAGCAAAGTTATTCTTTTTCTTCCTCTCAATCCTTTACAAGCTCAATCCAGATCATAAAATCTCCAATGACCATCTGAGTAGGCACATTCGTACGAGATAATCTTCGAACTGCCTCCGTAACGCGATAAGAAGAAAAATAATCCAATTCTATAAGATCGATAAGCTACCTACTACTCGTCTACAAACGTGAAAACATGCACTCTAAAAAGAGAGAAAGATAAAGAAAATAAGGACGGATGGAGGCGTGGTTGCGCGACATGAGGCCAACTACAGCTCTGATAAGGTATCTTGGATAAAAGGCTAAGTTGACGCACTATGGCAGAGACTATGATTTTATCGACTTAGTTTGTCATGTATTCTACTGTTCTTTTTTCTTAAGATGATCTTAAGTTTAGGGACGAGTAGTGATTCTAGAGTTGATATATATTTATTTTTTTTTTTAATGAAATTTGAAGTTTGCTAAATTAGTTTATTTTAAACTTTACTTTTTTATACATGAAGATAAATTAGAAATTGTAATATTAAATAATTAACATAAATTATTCTCACTGATATATTCAGTTAAATAAACTTCATTACCACTATATTACACCAAATCTTAATCATCAATTCACCGTTAACTAAGACCTTACAAAGACACTTCACATAAATTATTCAAGCAACCCATTAACATCAAATATCCACCAGCGAATAATATCCATTACAATTCAGTCTACACACATATATACCTACACTACACTACACAACATCAAAATCCTTTTGACGTCAAATTCCAAAAGCAAGATCCATCTAAGAAGACGTCCCTATGTATACCCATTCAAAATCATTTAAAATTCACACAAGCAGAAAACCAAAGCAGCATCATCATCATCATCATAGCTTTGAATCATCTAAAGATATTTCCCTTTCTACCGATAACAGAAACCTCATACCGAATTAACGTAGTCTTCAATGCTCTTCAGTACCTTAAGTATATATACATATATATGAATTCTAAGATACCGCTTTGCGGTTTTGAAGGAGGTATAAAGGAAGGTAAAGGTTCTTCGCTTGGTCGAGCGGATGAGCTCGATCGCGTTTTGGTTCCATATGTATATATATAACTCTTAAGAAGAGAGAGAGAGATAGAGATAGATAGATTGGAGAAAGCGATTTAAGGAGAGATATTCCTCTGGGATTCTTGATACGCTTGGATGGATATCGGGAATTTGTTAGTTGGATGTTTACTGGATTTCGGTTTGAAAAATGATGAGATGATATATAGGTACACCATAACGAGAGATGGTTTCTTTTAAAGTCAACAAAAAAAAACTTAAATTCAATTTAAAATAAAAAAAAAAGAGAAAAAAGTATTATAACGACGACTGAAAAACAATTTCCAAGATGTGAGTAAGTATGTAGATGCAACGCATCGTTAGTATATATATAATACGCTTGAACAAGCCGCGTGTGCGCATCGCATTAGCTTAGTCGTCTGCTGCTGCTGCTCTTTCGAACGAGCGACGAAAAGTTTGCTTCTCACTTTAAACTCGCGTGCGCGGAAAGCTCTCGCCCGTATTTGCCTTATATACCTGCGCTCGTGCGCGAGTCTTGAAAGTTTTGTCTAGAGAATGAGGATTGGGAGGAAAGGAGAGAGTAAATGGAAGGAGATGTTGGTATGGAGCTATATGTATACGCGGAGTAAAGAGAAAAGGGTAGGTGAGGTGAAACCGAGCGAAATCAACGGGCACAGTGAAAAGTTTTGAGGTGGGGTATTAGGTATAGGGCGAAGGGAATGGGATTTCTTAGTTTGGTGGTGATTCAATTTTTTTTTTTTTTTTTTTTTTTTTTTTTTTTTTTTTTTTTTTTTTTTTTTTTTTTTTTTATTTTTTTTTTTTTTTTTTTTTTTTTTTTTTTTTTTTTTTATCTCTTGTAAATGAAAAAAAAAAGAAAGCTTTTATGTTTCAGCTTGCAAAAGCACCTAATAACACTTAAAGCTCATAAAAAATTCAATAACATAACAGCTAGTAGCCTCGAATACAACCATTAAATAATCACAAGAATAAAAAAGAAAAAAAAAGAAAAATATAGAGCCAAACACAACCGATAACTTCAAAGTAATTGTTTCACATATACTTTTATACACCCACACTTACAAAAAAAAAAAAAAATAATAAAAATCAAATAAATCAAACTCTATATCTAAAGTGCTCTTACACTTTGGATACACTAAGAATAGTGAATTCGAAGTAGGGGATATATATATAGAGAGAGCTTTCTAAAAAGAAAGAAAAGCTCAAGCGAATAGATTTCAAATATGCAGAAATTGCCTTTTTTGCGGCCCGAGAGTCACAGCTGCGTCTCAGACACCACCCAACCTTATACTCCTATACCATTCCTTTTCTCTCCCTATATATCTACCATCCAAGAGAGACGTGTCGCGCTCTCGAGTATTAAAAAATGAATGCCTGTGAAATACGGGTCTCCCTATAAGCGAGTGTGTGTATGTATGTGTGTGTGTGTCCCGTATGGTAGAGAGTAGTGAGAATATATCTTGGGTATCTTCGCGTGTACGAGTCCCCCTCTATCTTTTTTTTTTTACTTGGTTGAACGAGACCATCTTTTTTCGGACCTCTTCTTATTAATGTTGTCTTTTGGGAATACTTTTGGATAAGTGAGTATGGTAGGCTTTTTATTTTAAATGTTTTATTTGGTTATGTCAATAGAAAAAATTAAGTGATTGCTAAATTTTATTTTTTTTTTTTATAATGTTTAATATGTTTACACCTTTTAATTTTTCTAATGCATCCAACCCAGATAAAAAGAAGAAAAAAAAATATTAAATAGAAAACAAAAAAACTTTTTAACTCAGGCGAAAAAAAAGTTAGTAAAAGGAGATCCAACGAGATAAGCGTTAAGTCAGTATAAGAAAGTACGTCGCGCGCAATCTGCTCAAACTCGAAGAAGAAAGTAGAAGAAGAACGTAAAAAGCTACGTCGACGCTCTTTCCTCGGCGTTAATTAAAAATGAAAATCCGCCAAGAAGTTGCACGTCTCCATCTTTTTCTTTCTCTAAAAAAAAAAAGTAAAAAGTAGATGAAAAAAAGGGCAAGGCGTGTAAAGTACAAGCGCGTAAGAAGAGGAAAACGAAAAAAAAAAATGAAAAGAAGGCGATCATTAAGAAGAAAGGGGAGAAGGTATACCAAGCGGTCCGTGCTTGAAAGTAATTCGCGCCAAGGTTCGCCGTGATGGCCCGTGAAAAAAAAAAAAAAGAATCTAACCTCCCCTTCTTCTTCTCCTTACTACACCTTGTATAAAGTAGGTCGTTCTCTCACTCGACTTTTGTGGCTGTTCTCAAGTTTTTTTCGGCCAGCTGGCGTGAAGGTAAGCGTTAGCGGCTTTTTTTCTTTTTTCATTCCACTAGCTGTTCAAACTAACACGCGCATTTTTACGTATGTGTATGTGTATGTATGGACGCACCAAAAAAAAAGAATTGGGTCAATTAAATTGCCTGGACGACGTTTTCTTTGGCACCTTTTACACATACCTTCCTTTTCTTTTGTTAAGTTTTAACTTTTTTTTTTTTTTTTGATTGACCTCGGTATACTCGACTATTGTTTATGAATGAATTTTCAAGTGTGCAATTTTTTAATAGCGATATGTATGTACTGGCCTCTTAAATTAATGAGTATTGTGAAAAGTTGTATACTGGATAATTTTTGGATGAACTGATGTTTTGTTTCGTTAATCATTCCACTGGTAAAGAATTTATACTCTGTTAGTGAGTGAGTGAGAGAGAGAGAAAATTCATTGTTTTGGTTGTTCTTGTTACTTGGCAATTTTAATTAAAAGCTATTGTTTGGTACTGAATATACATTTCGTAATGAGTTTGCCCCAATATAAAATTTGTATTCTTCAAAAAACAAAACAAAATTATTTTTTCGTAATTGAAATGTGTGGTGAAAAAATATCATCTGGATAGAAAGTATAATAAAAGAAACTTTAAAATGGTTTCTCTGAAGTGTTAGCTTAGTGACGAGTTATTATGGTGGAGAGAAAACTACACTGGAACGCGTTGATGTTTTCTTGCAAGAGTGCGTCGATTGAAGGGGGAAAGATGACTGTTATTTATCGAATGTAGACAATAAAAATATGTAAATATGTTACGAGCTTGCAACCTTGGAATATTATAGTTTCAATCATCTGATATTATTGCCTTTTTAAGTGCAACAAAATCCATTTAATGATCTTGAAAACAGGCTTTTGATTCTCCGTCTCGCGTGAATTTTTAATATTTCCAAATTTTGAGTAATTTTATTACTTAATTATTGATATCAAATCCATCATCTTTTATTAAAATCAATGTAGGTAATTACCAAAAATTTAAAACCACTTAATCGATTTTTATTCTGAAATTTTACCACATAATGAATTTCTTCAAAATATAGCTCATCAATACGCCAATCAAGGAACCACAAAAAAAGTAATTTTCGCAACTTTCCTGCTAAAATTTCTAACAAGTATCGATTTTGCGGCTAGTTTAGCTATATGAAAATCCAAAATCGCGTCGAAAATATCCAAGAGAGAGTACCTTTTAGGGCACGTGCAAGCTCACATTGTTCGAGTTTGAAAATGCAGAAGGGAGGAAAGCTTTTTCAAGAGGAAGAGCTCGTAGTACTGCATTTTATGGAGGAGGCGTGGAAAAGCTGATATCAGCCATGCAACTGAGATACAGCTGCTTTTTTTTTTGCTCGAGAACATATAATCTTTCAGCAGATTTTCTTGTTTCATAAAAAAAAAAATGCTTGATTTCAAATAAAAAAGATTTTTTTTCGTCAATGTAATTAAATCGTTGAATTTTTTTTTAAAAAAAAAGAAATTTTAACACAGTGAATGAATGAAAGCGTGATAAAAACGATAACTTGTTATCGTTTCTCAAACGAAAAAAAAGCTGAATGCCTCGTGACTGAATAGTCGCTTTTTGAAAGGAAAGAAAAAAGAAAGAGAAGAAGTTCAACAAAATTTTTCATCTCTCTCTTTTATAGGCGTATACGTAGGCTGTGAAATGCTTTGGTATACATATATATATATATATATATATATATATATATATATACACTCGATAAGCACTTCTCCGTTCAACGCCAGCGTGGTAGGCCGATCGATTTTTACCCTGACCGGTTTAAGCTGGCTGCCGCCATCTAACGCTTATATGTTGAAACTGTTAGATTCTCGTGAGGTTTGCGCGCAATAAATTTAAATTTAAATTTTTTACTGTGATTATTTTGTTTTTAAAATATTGCATATTATAAATTTGTAATGTAAAATTTAGCTAAAATCGTCTAAAACAAAAAATTTTTAATTAGAAATCTTTGGAACTAGTTACAAAAAATACGTAAGTAGTAAACACCCGTTTTAGTCGGACACCCCAAAAAATAGTGTACATATAACACACAAAGTCTTTCACTAAACTTCACCAAAATAAACACTTAATAAACTATTTTCTTACCCATATTAAAAAAAAATATTCCCTACCAAAACCAAATACCATCTTCTCACATCGTCTGACCGAATCCCGATCTTATCCACTAGGCAGATGTGGTAGCACGTTTATCGTCTGGCGGATGAAGCGCTGCATCCTCCCATGTTATCCTCCCTTCTACGAAGAGAGAGGAGTTTGCAAGCTGCGCCACGTGGTGGCGGTCCAGAGGTAGAGATGCTACCGTCTGTCGGACTGAGAGAGCTTTTAACGATTGCCAATGCGTACGAGAGCAGACTTACCTGCGGTTGGGAATATTTTTTTTTATTTGATGGGTATATTTTTTATTGATGTTTTTTTATTTATTTATTTTGGTTTTTTGATGAGAATTATTTTATGTGTTATAGTGTTAGGTAGATTTTTTTTTGTGTGATGTGATGAAGATGTGAAAATAGAAATGTTAATAGTGTAGAGAATAATGTCAATTGATATAGAGAGCATAATTTAATGCTTATAAAATAATGTTTTAGCTGATTAAAAAAGTAACTTTAATTGATTAATTCAAAGTAAATAATCATAAAAAAATTATAATATATTTAAACTTTTAATAGAACCCTATATTTTGCAACCCTATATATCTGTAATTCCATTTTCCAAGAAATAAGAAAACTCGCAAAGACGCTTGTCAATACACTCCACACGACACACACAAGAAACCTACTAAAATGAAAAAAAAAAAGTAATTTATTTGCATTTATTATCTACTTCACTTTTTAACGCAGATGCACAGAGAAAAATATACGAGGAAATGAATTACTATTCCATTTTATGAAGTCGTATATATCTTTCAATGCTATATCACTCCATCTCTCTCATATAAATATATAGTCTGACATTACGTAAATATCGTATATTTTAAAAGTCGTGAGCGAGCGGAAAAGCGTGGACAATATCAAATAGTTGTAAAAAACGTCATTTCACAGTTTTAAACTTTTATATTTATACATATACGAATCGATCGTTATATATGTGTTATATGGTGTGGTAAATGATTTATGTATTGTAAATTTTGCGTGAAAATATATATTTATATTCTTTTTTTTTTTTTTAACGTATAATAATGATTTTTATCGGTGAAATTTAAGACTTGTGTAATTTATCGTGACTGTTTATTATTTCGGGCTTTTTTTTATAGGCTATCAATTGCGTGTAAAAATGAGCTTTAAAATTCTGTTACGAAATAACTCTTTTTTTTTCTTTTATTATTTTCAACTTTTAAAACCATTGAACTATCATTAGTATAAAAACAAATTCTAAAAAAAAAAGAAAAAAAATCATTTCCATTCCTATTCCCACAAATTAATAAATTCAAAACCAACTTCAAATAATCATAAAAAAAATAAAAAAAATTGCAATCTTACAATTCATCAAAAACCATTCACCACCTCTTCATATCTTCACTACCAACAATCTACATATATACATCAAACACACACGCACACACACGCACACACAAACACACACATACACACACATACACATACACAAGATCCAAGCCTAATCTACCGGTCCAACGATGCGTGTTAAAGCATACCCACTCATCCAAACCCTAACGTACTTTGACGCGTCCATACTATATATACCATACTATACTATACGGTCAGTCGAAGCGTCCAGTGGATTATTGGCTGTAGGATATAGGAATTTCAGGATACCCACGTCATTGACGCCCTTGTAATGGATGTAATTTCGAGTAGAGAGAGATAGAAAGAGAGTCAGTTTGATGAGAGAAGAGTAGTAGTAGTAGTAGGAGAAGAGGCTTTTTCATTAAGCTACCCTTTTGGGATGCGCTTGGATGCGCGTGAAGTTGGGCTTTTACTGAATTTTATTGGGTGAGCTGCGTGTGTGCGAAAGATTGCGGGGTATCGTATTTCGTGATAGAATTCGTTGACGTGTTTTTGATCTGATGAGTCTTTTATGTTTCCCGATTCTGTTGCTCTGTTTGGGGAGGTTGATTAAATATTTCTTGATTAATGTACCGATATTAAAAAATATGTTATATCTGACGTTTCGTTTGGATATTATAGAGAAGATAAATTTTTTTTTAAAAAAGGTTGGTGTAATATGGTTGAATGAAAGAGGTGAATGATGATTACATCTAAAGAAATATTATTGAAAATACTTTATACCTCATTGACTTTAGCTAAATGAAAAGTAAATCCTTTTTCAGAAAGTTAAAAAATAAAATTGATAGCTTCATTTAAATTTTCTAAACTAGCAAAATCGTAAATCAAATGAAAGAAAAAGAAAGAAAAAATAGAAAAAGGATAATGTTACAAAATGACATAAAAAAAGTACGGTATTACAGTCAATCAGGGTTTTCCACTAATTAGACATCCTTTCTTTCTCTAAAAACTATATATCCTTACGCAACTCCCCATATTCTCGCTACCATACTGTACACCAACACAAGTATATACTCTTCATTCTATAAGGTCGACTTCAATTCCGTTCGAAATCCGCTTATACCTTTCCTCTCCCGTTTCTCCTTCGTCACTGATGTAGGCCCTTTCAAAGATGAGCGCGAAAACGACGAAAAAAAAAAAGAAAAAAAAAGGAAAGTCTGAGGGAGGAAGTTGGTTCTGTGGTGAGGGAGAGAAAAAAAGGATGTTTCGACGGGAGTGGCACTCTTGCATGTATATATATACGGATGGACGAAAGAGGGAATTGACTTTTTTTTTTTTTGTCGATGATTGAATTATGCACGGAAGAAGCTATTTATATAGCTTCTTCTTTTTTTTTTATGAGTGTCAGGCAAGCAAAATTTTTTTTTATTGATAGTATGTGTGTTGTGTTGTTATGTTAATGAATAATCGATAAAATATTTTTCTTACGTAGTATGTTTAATAAAATTATATCCAGTATATTTTAAATTTTATTTCGATAATAATCTCTTGCTCTCTTTCGAGTAATCATAAACTTTTCGAGGAAGATGTGAGAAGTCATACAAAAATTTAATATCGCGTGAAATCAAAATTTACAATCGAGAGGTAAAAAGAACAAGCTCAAGCTTTTGTATATGTATACGAAGTTTCAAGTTTCAAAAGTAAGAGAGAGAAATTCAAGCTTCAAGAGAAGTCAGAGTGGAAAAGGTTTCAAGTTTCCGTATCGGAACTCTCTTCTTTTTCTCTCTTTTAAAACCGGTAGAAACTGCGTTGCCTGCCTATTCTTTTTTTCGCGTTTATCGTACGAATCTTCAAATCTCGGATGTTCTTTCAACTTTAAATAACTTTGAAATAAAAAAAAAATATATTTATTCTTTTTCTCTCTCGTTTATGGATGATGAAATGTAAAATATTTCTTTTGAAACGTAGTGTCCATCTGGTACTGTCACTCTTGATCTTTCAATGAGAAAAAAAAAAGAAAGAAAATTTTTACCTTTACCAACCTGTCACTTGGTTGATTTTTCTCAATAGCAATACAGACGCTCTCTCTTTTTTTCATCGAATGCCGTTTTTTTTTTTTTCGTAGCGACTCTATGATTGGATAGTCTGTATATAAGGGTATAGCGAAAAATGGGAAACGATGCTGAGGCAACGGTAACCAGATTTTCGGTTCGAAGAAACGGAAAAGCTATTGCTGCTGCTTCTGCCGTCTCATCGATTTTGACTTGAAACGACGTTTT
>JAPYZE010006719.1:0-10437 GCA_030522805.1 Leptomastidea abnormis
TTGGCATGAGATTACTGAAATAAAACGGCATGGGACAGCACTGCCGTTTCGGCATTGCTACCATGCCAAGCTGACAGAACTTTTCTTTGAGTGTATATACAGGAAGCGAGCATGTATTTGTATTACAAAGTCATACTTACATCAAAGAGCTGACAATGCTGACATAGCTTGAGGGTAAATCTTTTGCAACATGATTTAAAGATCGTGAAATCGTCAAATCTCGTCAAGTTTTAATATTATTTTTTTTTTTTTTAAATCTTATTTTTTAAATGTAAAGTACTACTTTATAAACATTTTTATTTTAATAATTACAAGTAGTTAAAAATTTTATTGAATTTTTCATGATTTTTTCATTATTGACATAGCAACAATTTTAGAAGTATAAAATCATGTAATATTTTGCAAAAATAATCTCCTTAAAATAAAATTCTATTTTGTGTGATCTCGTAACCCTTAAAGGTGGCACAGTTCAATTCTTGGGCTGACAATCACGATTTGGTTAGAAAGTCCTAATTTACGTTTTAAATTCGAAAACTATTACTAGGCCCACTAACAAGGAGAGTGCCAGACCTTCGGGTCATTGATTTTGATGGAACTGACTTGTTTTAGTATATAAAGAAAGAATCCCAAGTCCTAAGGTCTAACGCCTTTTTGTTCTTGAGATATATCTATCAGCAAAGTTTAGAATTTAGCATTGTTTTGTATATCTATATATTTGACTAATACAGTGAATTAATTGATTTTTTTCAGTATACGCATCACCTGATAGGGCTATTTTTTCAAACTTGACTTAAATCAATAAAATTTGATGAGAAAGCATGTTTATGATGCAGAATATTGTTTTCTATAATTGAATTGGTTTGCTCGGGCCAACTCTTTTACAAATAATTTAATAGTTAGATGAAATCCAAAAGAACTCAGCATAAGTTTAATTCAATATTTAACTAAATTTAAAAAACAAATAACTATATTCTGCATCAGAAACATGTTTTCTTATCAAATATTATTGATTTAAGTCAAGTTTGAAAAAATAACCCCATCCGATGATGCGTATACTGAAAAAAGCAATTCATTCACTGTATTAGTCAATTATATAGATATACAAAACAATGGTAAATTCTGGAACTTTGATGATAGATATCTCAAAAACAAAAAGGCGTTAGACCTTAGGACTTGGGATTCTTTTTTTACATATTAAAGCAAGTCAGCACACCAAGTTTCATCAAAATCCATCACTCGAAGGCCTGGCACGCTGGCACTCTCTTTGTAAGTATTTATATATAAACTTTGATTTTATGCTTAATAAAACAAAAAAATATACATTGTTTCTCAATTTATTTTTATTTTTACAAGGTTGTCATGCATTATAAAATTAAATACTTCATTATAATTGTTCTATAAAGAGGATTGACGTGGCTTAGCCATCACAGCTTTAGCTTTGTAAAAAATTGATCGGAAATTCGATTCCCGGCGTCTGCTGACTCAGTCACTACGAAGACCCTAGTCAAAATTGCTCGCAAGAGTGTTAAAAGGACTTTAAATTTTATAGGTAGGTATATATTTGTTTTGAATTACGATATCGTTGATAAATATAATAATTATAGTTATTAAAAAAAATTTTTATTATGTTTAAAGTTTTTATTAAAAATTTGTAAGCTTTTTCTGATAATTATGCTTTTAATTTTAATACTAGCATTTATAATCTTAAAATTAAAAATATTTTTTTTTTAATAATTTAAGTATTATTTAAGATTTCCTCTTCCGATATTGGAATAATAGTCATTACAAAATTCTTCAAGTTCATTTGCTTTCTTAAGTAAAATAGAGTCTTTGTTCAGTTGCTGCTGCTTAATTTTAGGTAAAAATTTTTTTTTTATTTCAAAGAAAATATTTTTTTGTACTGGAAGATTTAAATAATTATAGTAGTTCTGAAATATGTTATAAGAAAATTATTAAGTTTTACTTAATTGATAAATATTCATTTTAATATAAAATAATCACTTCATTAAAAAATATACCTACAATTATACATCTTGATTCAGGATTAATTTTGATTGCTTGCAAAAAAAATTCCAATGCCTCATCGATATTATTTTCTATTATCCAATAAGCAAGGGCCAGATCAAGATAAAATGATTGAGTTTGCTCTTTTTGAACAATATCGAATTTTTTTAACAAATTTAAAAGAAATTGTACAACAGAAAAATTTGTATCAATTTTTAGTTTACATTTCAAAAAATGATGTACTCCAGCAATATTTGGCCTTTTATTAATAGCTTCTTGTAAATATGGCATAGCATCCTGCAATTCGTAATAAATATATAAAACTGTGAATTGAGAATTGACATGAAATTTTTATTCTTAATATTTTAACAAATTCATACCTCGTACTTATGTTGTTTGAAAAAATAGAAGCCTTTGTAATGCATAAACGTGTTATTTGTGTGATTACTTTTTTCAACTTTATCAAGACATACTTTTGCTTTTTTAAAGTCTCTGAATTGAATGAAGCCGAGAGCAAGTGATAGTAGTATTATGCAATTTTTTGGCGACTTTTTGTATAATTTTAAATACCATTCTCGAGCTTTTTTCAAATCTTGTAATTCTCTGTACATTCGAGCAATACATATTTCATATTCTTGATTTGGTGATAATTGATAAGCACTATTAAAACTTGCTATCTCTTCATCACAGGGTATTTGTATGTGACAGTTTTTTCTTAGTTGTCGTAAAATTATACCTTGAGCATAATACCATAAGTGACAGTTGGGATTTTCTCTTATAGATTCCCGAATAAGTTTTTCGGCTTTCGATAAATCAACCTTGTTATATCTTGATCGACATAAACTTTTACATCCCAATAAAGTACTTTTATCTTTTTTATTAGAATATTTGATATTATTAATGATTGTAAACATATGAGACATTTCATCGGTCATTTGAAGTTTTTGATACGCATAATACTGTGTAGCTAGAAAAATATGATTAACCACTTCTAAAGATATTTCTTGATCGTTTCTAAAATTCATTATAATTATTTAATACATATAAATTATAATTATTATTATTTTTTGTTGTTGCAAAATTGTATAATGTTAATTAAGAAAATTACGATTCTTTTAAGATGTTCATAATTTCGTTGCTTTTTTTTATAAGTTTTAATATATTTTCTTTGTTAACGTCTTCTGTCCACGAAGCCATGAAATAAATAATTACAGTTTCATTCAGTAAATTTATTATCGAAGATACATATTCAGTATTTTCATCGACTTTATAATCCGTTTCTTCTGCATCTTCATCATTTTCTATTTTTTTATTTTGGTAATCTTTCTCATACTCTAAAATATCTTCAAAATTCCACGTAAAAGGACATTCTAGCTTTTTTACTACTTGTTGACTATTTCTGTCCATGACTTCAGGGGTAGTTTTATTTTTTATGTCTTTAGTATCCTGATAAATATAACTTCTTTTATTAAACAATCTTCAAATAATAATGTAATATTAGATAGTAAAAATATGAATAAGAAATAGACTAATGTTGGAGAGAGCGGGGCTGAACTGTACGATTTGTTTTCAGCAATTTTTTTCCCATATTAAATTAATGGAATAAATTTTTAAAAAAATTTAGACTTCAAACTTAGGATTTCAGAAAGCCTTTCAATTTCTTTCAAGTCAAAAAATTGAAATTTGTTACTTGTACAGGACAATCATTGAAGTCACCTTTTTTCGCAATATCAAAAAGTCATGGGACTAAACTGCACGATCACTTGAGCTAAACTGTACAAAATTCTACATGCAAAAGTCGCAAATTTTGATTTATTTCGCCTGAAAAAAATTAAGTGGTTTCTTTATAGTCCTAACTTTATGATGCACCACAAGAAATTTATTTATTTTTTTTCATAAATTAGAGGGAAGAAAAAAAATCTAAAAATATTATAAAAATTACCAAAATTATTTTTTTTTCGCATGTTTATTAATTTAGCATTTATTTCAATATTTATCATTTATTTAGTTATATCGCTGCTATAATTGCGTACTAAATCGTTTCACGTATCTACTATATCTAAAATACCACTTTTTCTCCTTCGAACGCTTATTTTGCTCTAAACTTAAATTGAACGTTGTTTGAACGTGAATTCAACAATGTACAGTTCAGCCTTACGACTATAGAAAAATTAAAAGTTACGTAAGTAAAAATGACCAGAGTTAATATTATATTGATCTAATAAAAAAAGACAACATAACCCACGCCGATACTAAATTACTGGCCAATTTCTTAATTGTGGAATTTTAGTTAAGAAAAAGTTATTACTGTTTTTGCAAAATAAAAAGATAAGCGAAAAAAAGTCTAATATCGATTTTTGGCTTTTAAAACTTTATTTTGCAGTTGAATGTGTTGATTTTTAGGGTAAAAACTCGAGGATAATAGCATAATTACGCCTATCATATTTCATAAATAAATTTAATTCATTAGCATAAAAAGAATCGCGTCGTTCAGTTCAGCCCCGCTCTCCCCTATAATAAATATACCGTAAAAAAAAGCTACTTAAAATCATTAGGGCGGCTACTATGACGTCACCAGTTTTTAATTTTATTATATACCACCATTTTTACACAGAATGATCATTACTCAACTGCTTAATTTTGTTTTATTTTTTGTCTTTAGTATCCTGATATTAATAACGTCTATTTTACACAGAATGATCATTTCTCAACTGCTTAATTTGGTTTTTTTACTATGAAAGTAAAGTAGCCTTTATATTATTCTACCCCGACACTCATAATAGGATATTTTTTTTTTCACATATTAGATAGATATTAAATGCAAGAAATATAGAAGCTGAAAACTTACTTGTTTGCTTAATACAGCCGAAATTATTTTGTGACCACCAATCGATGTGATATACAGAATTCAGTCACAACGCTGATTTGCTCTGCTTACAGAAGCTTTGAAGTCGATGAGGAACTGCTTTTTTCCGTTAAAATATAGGTATAGATCTGGATTATTGTCAATCCCGGTTAAACAACGATCAGATCGTTACGATCTGGATGGGCGACACCGGTGGAGGAAAGGCTTCTCGTGGTGAACTTATCGCTCTGTCAAAAATGACTGTTTTTTCAAAAAGTTTCACTCGAACGTAATACGAGAGATAGCTGCTGCGTCGTTGTCCAATTTTCGTAAGCGAATGTCGTGCGAACGCCTTTGTACATACGCTTTTGTACTCGCGTAAAAGCAGGTGACATTTTTTCTTTTCACCACTTTTACACGTATTTATTATCATCTCTCTATCCCCTATGTGTATCTTTACCCGCAATAAAGCCAACTTCCGTTTTCAATGGGTCGTAAAACGCAGGAAATGGCTTGCTTTTTCAACCGCAGAAGAACAAATATTAAAACGTCTTGCGGTTAAATGTGCACAATATTCGCCTTTTTATTTTATTTAAAAAATTTTTTTCACGACTCTACTTGTTGCAGTTGTCAAAGTTGTCGTATCTTTTATGCATTTTGTCAAATTCATTGTTTCTTTCACTTCTTTTCTATTCTTCCCTCTTTAGTATAGTATTCAGCTGATTAAGGGCAGCCTGCATAAGTTTTGTCAAGAGTTTTGTTACTATTACGTATACGCAGCTGTTTGTGCCAGAATACGAAGTGGCTTCTTTTTATGAGCTGTTGAGTCAAGTCTTTATTGGTATTCTTTTGTCTTTCCCATGTACTGTTTCAAACTGTTAAAATTACGTGAATCAAGATTTTTTCGTATACGTATTGTAAAAAATATGGAAAAATAAATTCGGCGTGCTCGATTAATTCAAAAAGTGTTTATTGTTTGTCAAAGTACTGTATTATTTTCGTTACATATGATTTTGTAAAAAGTTTTTTTCTACGTTCTCGATTTTTATCAAACTGCACTTAACCTATTTTTTTCTGGAACGGTACTACTGACGGTAGTCAATTGCAACGGTAAAAAAGCTACTAATCCAAAATAATATTACCAAAACACAAGAATACTGCTGGCAAATAATTCTTAAGATATTATACTTTATATATTTCTATAATGATACGAAGCGAAAAATATGCGGTATATAAAAATTCTGTGGCTACCTATTATCTTTACATAAAGCAAGATAAAGAAAAAAAGTTCAACGCCGAGCAATGCTCGTCCACGTGGTGCTATTAAAAATCCCCACCAAACTGACTAGAAAAGCTCGCAGTGCTGATGCATGCACTTTTCGAGCAGAAAGATAGTCAGCAAGTCCGCAGACACGCAGACGGTGTTGAGCAGTCCGCAAGAAAGGTTCACGAACTCTCTCCGCCATCATTTATGTATACATGAATAAAAAAAATTGCGATTAGGACATATCGCTACGTTCTCATAATACTGCTATCTCTCTTCAAAACGTATCTTACACAGTTAAAGTCATCAGCAACAGTAACTTTAAACGTATGTATCATTAATTAAATAATATATAAATTTTTTTTATTAAAAATAATGGATAATATTATTCAGAATGGAGGAGTTGTCGGTGACAGATTTGATACAAGAAAAAAATATATATGTTTGGAAAATCAACTGGGATACTTCTGACAAAAATTCTTTATCTTCATCAATATTTACATTAAAAAGAAATAACTTAGATGTTCCTTTTAATATATTATACGAAAGTAAATGTAATGAAATTAAACTAAATTTTAACGGGAATCCTGTGAAGATATTTGAATTGCATAAAATTAAAATTAAACTGACTATACTTGATTGAAAAGATGAAAAGATTGATCTTATTGTACAAGAATCAAACAATAACACTAAAGAAAATTTAGTTATTACTTTGGTAGCATCGAATTTAAAGGATAAAATATTACCAGATAATTTTACAGTTCGTTGCAAAATCTTCTGTTTTAAATATATAACAGATCTAATAAGTTCTTCTACTTTCCATAATAGTGAATATATAAAATTTGAAACAATCCAGAAAACGTGTGATACATTTAAGCAGTTATTCGATACTGGAAAGTTTAGTGATTTCACTATTATTGCACCGTGTAATAAAACATTTCAAGCACATAAATTTATTTTGTCTACTCAAAGTCCTGTGTTTGCTGCTTTAATTGAAACTAAAATGAAAGAAAGAGCAGAGAATAAAGTAAATATTAACGACATCAAATTTGAAGCAATTCAAGAAATGCTTCGTTTCATGTATACAGGCGAAGTTCAAGGTATAAACACTTTAGTCAATGATATTTTGGAAGCAGCAGAAAAATATCAAATTGAAAAACTAAAAGATTTATGCGAACTATATTACAATAATAATATGAATATACATAACGTTGTAGAAATTTTAATAAACAGTTATCGTATGAATTTCAATAATTTAAAAACTAAGGCGATAAAATACATCAAAACACACGCTGAAGAAATCTCTGCCACTGAAGAATTTAAAATACTTAACAAAAAAGATAGCATGACAGAGATTATTCATGCTCTAGTCGTGGAATGAGATGTGTAAAAAATCATATTTATTTTATCTTATTTTTTTTATTTTATGTTTTTTTTCCTAATTAAGTAATATTTATCATATACAATAGTACGAATAATTTTGAGTAGTAAAACTAAAGAATAAACATGAGCACATGTAAATTTTTAATGAAAAAAAAAAAAAAAAATAATAATAATAATAATAACAATTTACTCGTGAAATGAATTTCGAGAAAAAAAAAATATCATAACAAATGTCTTACTGTGAAAGTAAGTAGGGGTAAGTGGGGCTTAACCAGAACGGGGTAAAACCAGAAATCGAAGATTGCGTATAAGAATGAAACGAGATAATCGAACCAAACTTCAGGGGCTCATTTTAGGTATTACTACAAAGTAATTTCTCCAAGAACTGACTTATTTGCTAATATTCTCGATTTTTTACGAACCTTTTTCGTTTTTGAACATGGTCGAAATCTGCGACGTAAGCTATTACGTTTAAACAGAGCAGATTCGGGTTGCGCATCATATAGATCATCTTAAAGTACAACTTCTAACGAGTATTTTGCGCCCCCGACGGTCTCTCTAGCTTTTATCCTTCCTGAGATATCTAGATTTTAAGCAATGTGCTTTTTCGGGGCTATACCAGAAACTCCGTGTTAAAGATAGGCCAGCTGCTATATGATTTTAACATGTAAAAATTACGACACTTCAATCTTCTGTAACTTTGGACAGGATAAATTTTTTTGAACGCGACAAAGCTTAAATGAAAGCTTGATTTGGTATCTTTAATTTGAATGGTTATATAATTTCCAAATTGAAACTATGATTAAAAGAGATAGATAAAATATTTTAGCCTTACGCTATTTTTTAGCAAAAAAAGGAAAAAAAATCAAAAATTGGTGAAATTCAAGTCGCTGTAACTTAGGATCTAAAGCACCTACAACAACGCTCGGGGGCTTAAAATTTTCGTTAAAGTGTCTAGTTTAAGAATGTCATGAACATTTAGGTCTAATATTTGATTTTGATTGTTTAATTTAGTGATTCTGGTATAGCCCCGCAAATTTTCTGGAAGTAGACCATGGCCGGCGTAATACCAGAAAAAAAAAGAATTCTTATATATACTTTAGAATTAAAACTTCTAACTAATCGGGATAAAGTGGATCTTGTAGCTAAAAACAATACCTTTTAAGCCTTTTTTGTCCGGAATGAAAATATTGAAAATTAAAAAAGTTACAGACAATTTTCTGGTAGTTTACCACTTTCCCCTACAGGCTAAATAAGGAATTACAGGTGTTGTAAGTATTACTCTTTATTATACATTTAAAAAATTATTTTGAAATTGTTTATTACCGTTTCAAATTGAAAACATTTGTAATATATTGATAAATATAAAATTAATTTTTAGAGATGTAGAGAAAAAATGTATTTTTATTGATGGCTAAATAAATATTATTTTAAAATATTGTCCAGTATAGACCAATAAAATTGGTCTGCATTAATATTTAAAATTCAATTTAATGGACTAAACTTAAAAAACCACTGACAAGTATTTGGCAAAAAGTTTCTTTCAATTTTTTGGAATAAATTTTTTACTTGCTCAGTGAGTAGTACATATAATATTAATATGTTTTAATCGATAGTGCTGAGTAATTTTATTATCGATATTGATAAATCTTTGGAGTCTTCGCGCATTTCTTCGAAGTTGCGTGATAATCAATAGATCTCGATAATAAAGATTCTCAGTACCACCGATTAATATATATTAATATAATAAATATATATTTTTTATTTATATAAATGAAAAAATATGGTTTAATTTTTGTTTCATAATAATATAAACTGATTTAAAATATGCTATTTTACTTTGAAAATTGCGTATTTAATTTTTTTAGTGTTGATGCACATCCACTATATCTTCGTGTGTTACTCTAAAAAAGTATGTTCCAATTGAAATTATGTGTGAAATTTGCAAAATTTATGATACCAGTTTGCCATATTAATTCCAAAATGTCAAATTTTTCTTATTTAATTTAACAATAAGATTTAGTGTCAGCAGTGTGAATTACTCCTTTGCATGAAGTGAAAGAAAATTTTTCGACGTTTAATACAAATTAAATCAAATCTTTTTGCAGAATCGTCTAGTTTTTTGAAGAAAAAAAAGTATCCGTGTTTTTCGTTCATCGTTTTGTTCAATTTTTTAAATGTTTAAATAATAATTGTTTAAAGAAATTACAAAATAATTCTACAGATGAAAAAACGAACTGTATTAGTCGATTTTTTTTCTCAGAACCTTAGTTTTGTTGCTATTGCGTTATAAACGATTGAAAATGATTGAGAAATTCAATTGTTAAGTAATAATAATATCTACTTATGAAAAAATTACGTTAAATTTTAAGTTGCAACTTCAATATAAAAAGAAAGATTTTTATACTTTTATGTGATTAGAATTAAACTTCATGAATTTTTTGCAAAATGTTTGCATTTTATAAAAAAATTACAAGAGATTTTTTTAATTAAGTGACTCATTGTTTGACCCGTTGACCGGCCAAGTGTACGTCTTTTCGCGTGTTGGGTATGTGCGGACGGTGTACACCTAACCTCACAAATATGAACCGCTTTCGTCACAGATATCACTATCAAATATGCCGACTTTCGGCAAAGAAATTGCATTACGCACCTCGAGCCGATGAGTGCAGCATGTTTACTTGCCTTTGACTCGGGCATTAATATACACCCGGGTAATTATGCTGCATTTACGGCTCTTTGGTGCGTAATGTACTATATTCTTCCCTTTTAATTGTAATATACATATAATAAATAAAATAAAAAAGTACTTTTTTATTTTATTTTATTTATTTTTTTTTTTGTTGGTCCTGAATTTTTTTATCATTTTCGTAAAGAATTTGTTCAAACTCATCATTTCCTCCAGATTGTGTACTAGTACTGTCGTCTTCTTCATCCTCTC
>JAPYZE010006720.1:0-12932 GCA_030522805.1 Leptomastidea abnormis
TCTCTCTCTCTCTCTCTCTCTCTCTCTCTCTCTCTCTCTCTCTCTCTCTCTCTCTCTCTCTCTCTCTCTCTCTCTCTCTCTCTGTTTCTTTCACTCATTCGCTCACCACGCGTTTATTCCCCGGATTTGACTTCGATAAATCGAGCGTCGTTTTTTCTTCTTCTTCTCAAAAAAGTTCATCGAACCCAAATCTCTCTCTCATTCTCTCTTTTATTCTTCAACATATCTCGAGCTGTCTCCGTGGCAATAAACAACGTACCACCACCACCACCACCACCACCACCACCGCCTCTCTCATGTGCTGACGTTGAAAGAAAGAAAAAAAAAGTCTAATTCGTGGTTATAAATCTCATCCGACAAGGGCATCGAGACGTAAACAATGGGAGAAGCACAAAAGTGGGAATAAGGGACACACACACATATAAATATATAAGTAACAGGTAAACTGTACGGGTATATATACGTAAAACGAGGTAAAAATAAAAAAAAAAAAGACTAAAAGAATAAGCTATATATGCATACACTAGAGTGTCTAACTATATATATAGAGGACCTGAACGACGTATCTAATATTTCTAATCCGCACGCGTGCAAGGTGGACGTGTGTAAGGTAGTGAACCTCAGATGGGGGGGTTGGTATATATCTTCTCTGTGGCCCGCTGAGGTCTATAGAATCGTGATGGTAACGGGACAAATTTGTAATATAATAGGGAAAAGAGAGAAAGGGTAAAAAAGAGAAAGATAGGGAGAAAGGTGCGGGTTATGCACCATAGGGATTCCGGTGCGGTTTCGACAAAGTATCTGTGTTCCGTCGTCGTCGTTGTTGTTGTTGGATCGCCGTGCCTCGTTAGGACCGATAAATAATCGATGCAACTTTCTTGAATGAGAAAGAGAAAAGAAATGAGAGAGAGAGAGAGAGAGAGAAATTGGTGGACAAGAGGTATGTATCAAGACTTGACGACTTGGTGAGTATATGTATGTATGTATGTATGTATGTATGTATGTATGTAAGTATGTATGTAGTGGATGGAAATTCGCGTGGGGGCTGCTATATGCCTACCTATACTTCATTTTTTTTTTTTGCTTGGGTGAAATACTTGGACTTGGTATTACAATGGTTATAACTGCACCAAGCTGCTGCTGCTGCTGTTGTTGTATAGTGTTCGCTTGGGTCATTACGATTTCTGACTTGCGAGATTGATATGCGCTTTTGGATGTGTATTGTGTTGAGATATAGTGCGGTAGTGATGGTAGTGGTGGTGGTTGTGGTAATACAATGAATTGGTGTATGCAGCTTGAATCGACTGTAATACTACCGTTTGTTATATGGTAGTGTTCATTTTTCTTTTTTTTAATTCTCATTATCAAGAGATTTTTTTTTTTAAATGAAATCGATTTCAATTATTTAGCGATTTTAGCAATTTTTAATCACTCACAGTTTTTTACCGATTTTAACGATTTCAAAAGATATTAAATTGGTGATTTCGTGCGACTTTGAATTGTTTAAAATTGATTAAAATCGGTTAAATCGATAAAAATTGAAATCGATTTTGATTTTTAATGATTATTAACGATTTCAGCTATTTTAAATCGGTAAATGTTTCAAACGATTTTGAATCGCGTAAAATCGCCAAAAATCTCTCAAAATATCAATTTTAATCGATTTTATTGACTTCAATCGATTTAACCGATTTCAATTTATCAGAATCGATTTTAAAAAAAAAAATCGATCACACGAGTATAAAACATCTTGGAATCATAACGAGCTGTTCTCATTTACTATTAAAATATACTAATAGTCATATTACCAAATTGAAGATGGACCTAATTACTAGTCTCAAAAAATACAACAAATATCAACATCTGAATTTTAAAGTTGACAATTGTCAAAACCATAAAATATCAATCAATTAAAAAAAAAAACACCATACCCCACTAATTACGTACACGCATACACATAAGCCAAAAGAAAAAAAAAATAATAAAAGAAAAATGAAAAAAAAGAAAGGAGATCCAGGTCTTAAGCGTTAATCTCACGATCCTCATTTCCCTCCCTCGTCATTCAGTGAACAAGATAATGCTCTCTCTCTCTTTCTCTGCATCCATCTCACTCTTTAGCGCTCAGTTAGTATAAGGATCCACGAGCTTCGCCATCGTATATGTATAGAAGAGCGGCTATAAGCAAGAGCAGGCATCAGCAGCAACAGCGTGCGGCTATTTATCTCAAGTTTAAATCGATTTGTATGCTAATCCCTCCGGCGTATAAGCATTTGCTCCTGCTGCTGCTGCTGATGCTTATGCTATACATACACATGCCCAGTAAAATCCACCTTTCTTTCTCTCTCTCTCTCTCTCTCTCTCTCTCTCTCTCTTGAGTAGCGTCGCGCGTAATGTTAACGCGCGTTCTTATATACATATATATAAAACCGAAGCGTACCACGCGCTTTAAGAGGACCACATACTCTCGACGAAACTCGCCTCGTGAGATTCCAGATACATCTCCCCCCCTCTTTTCTTCTACTTCACTGACTAATTAGGCCCCCGTGAACCAGTCCGACAGCGCGAGAACGCTCTTTTCTCTCCCGCGTGTATATATATATATATACGTATACATACCCCCTTCCTTCCTATCTATATACTTTAGAAACGTCCCACCCAACCCATACCATAACTATACTTTACTGGCGGCGGTACTTTTCTAATCGAAGCTCTCGTTTACTTTTCCTACCGTTTCGTCGCTTTTCGCTTCCTTAATCGTTCTTGCTTGTTAATTTCCCCCTCTCTCTTTTTTCTATATGTATGTATACTCTTTTACCGATCACGCTTCGTCTTTGAATTCCAAGTATTTATTTCTAGCGTTTTTCTCTTTTCGGCATATAGGTATCGCTTGTCTTACAACACTTTTTTTTTTTTTAATGGCCACCTGTTGACTATTTTTTTTTCTTTCTTTTTATATCTTGTCACATTTGAATATATTTTTATTTTCTGAGCGGTTTTCGAAATTACTTTTTTTTTTTTTCTTTTTATTTCGTCTTGTCTGTGATATAGGTAACTATTTATATAAGGAGAACCTGTTTCGATAAAAATATAATATGTATAGTATAGACATTCTTTTGTTTTTAGATGTTTGAAGATTGTCGGTGTGATAATGACTTCTTTTTTTTAAATGTTGGGTTATTGATGGGTTGGTTGTAATTTGAAGCTTTTTTTTTGTTAATTATGTATGTAGTTTATGATAATTGATTTTATTTTTCTTAATTTTGATTATGAATAATTGGATTAAGAAAATCATAAAAATAAATAATAACGATTAAACTTTAAAAAAATGTAATACTACCTAATGTCAAATTTAATAATCATTAAAAAAAAAAGTAATAATTTATAAAAAAAATTTTAAAAACTACCTATTTTAATTAAATAAGAAAAAAATTAAACATTTTATAATCCAAAATTGAATCACAGATAGCACTATCTCTTAATCCAAAAATAACCACAGGGTTATTCTTTTTTCTCCTATCACTCTATCACCATCTCTCTATCTCATTCTCTCTTTCGCATATAATCAAGTTCGTACAGTTGTTCACGAGTACATAGCTACATAGCATACATCCCCCTTTCCTTGCCATTGCAATATTTTGTGAACGGTAACGCTTACGCGCATATAGGCACAAGATTTCCGAGTCAAAATACGATCGAACATTAAAGCTCCAGATTTAGTGCTCTTAGGTAGTAGTAGTAGTAGAAAGAGAACGAGGAGAAGAAGGTAGTAGTACTAGAAGAAGTAGTTGTGTTAGTACCTACTATAATATAGTATATAGTATGGGTATGAGGGAGGCAGTAACAATTGCCAATCTCAACACAAGCTCCGCTTGCTCAGTTCTCTTTCTCTCTCTTTCTTGCTATTATCACCGTCATCGTCATGTCCAGCGTTTGTACTCACACGCGAGTCTCTCTTTCGCGCCATAACGCACATTCCATACGAAAGAGAGAGAGAGAGAGAGAGAGAGAGAGAGAGAGAAAGGAAGAGAGTTAGTTGGTTCTCCCTTCTCGCGCATCTTTTTAGCATCTCGCGCTTACTCGCGTCCGCTCGTTTGTCTCGTACCTCCATATCATTCCATTCTCCCTTCCTCCTACTCCTCCTCCTTTTCCTCAACATCTCATACAACCCGCAGCCTCAGCAACTTTGCTATTCTCTATTTCCTTTTTATCCTCCACCTCCTTCTCCTCTTTTAGCTTATACGTTACGTGCACGTCTCTGTTTTAGCATCTGCATGTGTGTATGTGTGTGTGTGTGTGTGTGTGTGTGTGTGTGTGTGTGTGTGTGTGTGTGGCGTGTGTGTTTTTAGCGTTTCGCCACCCAGCGGCTTACATGTCCCTATGGCTTCACCTTCCACTCCAGCTTGCTCTTTTATTTTTCCTTCTTCTTATACCTCCTCTTTCTTCTATACCACTGTCTAATGAGACGCGCTCACGCATACTATATACATCCACCCCTTGTCACATAAGAACAGACATATACGTAGGTATGGTATTGGATGTAGAAGAAAGAGCAAGAGAGAGAGAGAGACTGTTATTTGGGGTTACGACAACAAGAGAGGAAGAGAAAGAGAGATAGAGCAACGCGAGTCGTCCATGTCGAACTTTACGATAAAATAAATATTAGCTGGAGGAATCTTCAGGAATTTGGATGAATCTAAAAAGAGAGATAGAAAGAGAGAGAGAGAGAATTCTATCCTGTAGTCACCACAGGAGAAATAGAGAGAAAGGATTTGAGAGAATGAGTAAGAAAGGTGGATTAAAGAAAGAAAAAAAAGGCGTGTTGGGAGAAAGAACGACCTGCGGTTATACGCATGTGTGTGTGTTAGAGGGCAGTGAGAAGGGCCGGGGTGTCTTAATGCTCAGGTTACGCTTGGATTAGGGAAATGCCTGGACACAATGATATCAATTCTCAACTGAGTTGAGTTCTCTCTTCTTTCCTTTCCAGCATCTTCTTCTTCTTCTTCTTTCGTTGAGTTTTTTTTAAGATCCTCTCGTGTATTATGGTTGAGACTTGGATTCAGACGCTCGTTAATGTACGCAGACCAATGGATAAGAGACACCTTTCTCCTTAATTCCCTTTTTTTTATTTTATTTTTTAATTTAATTTTATTTTTTTGTCGTTATTTTTTTTTTAACTCTTTTACGTAAATCATGTCCCGCTTATTGTTGATTTCTCGAGAGCATTGGAGGTTTTTTTTTTTTTTTAAAGGCGAGAAGTTTAAGAGAAAGAGAGAAATGAGATACATTTTATGGTCACAATGAAAGATAAAATCCAAATAGCCAGAAGAGAGAAGCTTTTTAATTTATCTGCATCTTGTGAACGAAAAGGAAAAAAAAAATATAGGGAGGTAGAATGGGAGATGAAAGTTTTTTCGACATTTCTTTTTTTCTTTTTTTTTTTTTTTCAAAATTCTTTTATTCGGATTTTTTAAGTCTCTCCAAATGTTTGTGTTTCGCTTTTGTCGAAATTATCTTACATTTTTATATATATAAGTGGCTACGTTGTAGGATATAGGGTATACACCTTAAGATATAGGTATACCATATACATTTTCAAGAATTGTGTTTCATTCGATAAGTAACATTTGTTCTTTTCTCGAAAAATTTTTAATATCTGAATCCCACTTACTTCACAATTATTAAATTATTTCCTTCTTCTATTTTTTGATAATAATAATAATAATAATTAATCAAAAATTCAAACGATCATTTTATCATCCGTATTTTGTTACGCATTCAACCGATATAAATTTTGTTTTTAAACATTATAAAAGGGACATCTTATAATCGATAATCGATAAAGTAAAGTCTTTCAATTTCTACATTAAAAGTCTCTCTCTTATTACATTATACATCCAATCCCTAGCTGGTCTTTCAAGCTTACATAAATAATTATCCAAGACACAAGAGTCTCTCTCCCTCTCTCTCTATATATATATATATATATATAACTACACCCTGCAGGTGTACATATAGTAGGTATATATACACACATATATATACCCAATCGATCGTATAATATCCTCTTCAACTCACAACAGCAATTTCAGCTCACGAAATTTCGTATATGCTAATACACACACACACATACACACACGTATGTATGCATGTATAAGAAAGACTGCATTGTTTTTCATCATCATCATCATCGTCATCATGATCGGTTGTAAGACGCATAGCAGGTCTTATCAGGGGGTAATCATTCATGTCCGCGCTTAAACAGTTTTTTCTCTCTTTCTCTTCTTTTAAAGCTTATAAAAAGTGAGACACAAAGAGAGAGAGAGAGAGAGAGAGAGAGAGAGAACTGTAAGCAACTAAAGAGTAAGCAAGAGAAAAAGACAGAGAGTAAGAGTCGAGGAGGAGGAGGAGGAGGAGGGGCGAGTGAAGAAGAGAGCAAAAAGGAGGATAGCTGGACCGACTGCAAATTGCATCGGAGAGTTGGTCGCGCGAAATTGCCGTGGTGGGCGCGAGTAGCGCGCGCTTACACACGCATACCTATTATACATATATATGCATTACAATATAGTGAGTGAGCATCATCGTCATAGCCGATCAACGAACTTGCTTGGGTCCAAAGAGAGAAGGAGAGAGAGAGGGAGGGAGGAAGAGAGAGGCGATCGATCAATTTAAATTAATGCTCGCTCGGCCCTAAATTTCATGCTTCTCGCTTGCGTCCACCAGTCATGAGAGAGGAATAAGAAGAAGAAGAAGAAGAAGAAGGGAGAGAAGATCTCGTTCAGCATAGCCTTATCGGAACGACAGGGGCCTTTCTCTCTCTCTCTCTCTCTCGCGCGCATGCTCTTGCGCTCCCGCGGTGCGCGCGCTCTTATTCTCTTGACCACCTCTTTTCCTCTCATCGTCTCTCTTTCTCTCTCTTTCATCTTCTTCTTTTTATTTTTTTTCTTTTAGCGTCTCGATCGCTGCTCGATTTATCGCGAACCAGATGAGATGAGGGTGGGAAGGAGGAGAGTGCGACGTCGTGAACGCGTTTGTTGCGTGTACCTGTATATATATAGGACCAATGGCATGTAAGTATACGTATGTGTGTATATGTGATATGGCGGCAGAAGTAGCTGCTGTTATGGAAGATACTATGGCGAGGTGTGATTTACGGCTTATTAGGAATGCGAATTGAGAATGAAGAGAAAATGCGATCGACTATATATATTTATAGGTATAGTTAGTGTTGTACTCTTTTTTTCTAAATGTGTGTATTGGTGTAAGTGGGAATCTTGGAAATTTTTTTTACTTTTCTTTTTTTTTATTTTTATTTGAGCCCTAATCGATACGTGAATGCTTTCTTGATATTGACTGTATGGTATTGGTATGGATTTTTCAAGGTATATGTATAGCCAGAGGCTGATAGTTAACATTTTGTAAAGATATCGGTATTTTTCAATGATATTGTATTATGTATAGGAATAGCGCTATGTTAAGAGGTTGAGTGTATTTTTATAATCATATTCTTTGATACGAACGGTAGTATAATTAACATAAGCTTTTTATTATTATTATTATTATTTTCTCTTCATCAAATTGATGATTTTCACTTTGTTAACATCAAAATTTTGAAATTTCGAAAGTATACATTTTTACGCGCAGGTGTATGTATTATATGGAAAGTTTCTTTTTTTCCTTTTTTTTTTTATCTCCATATAACGTTATATGGAATTTATACCTATCATAGAATTAAAAGCTTATAATAATGCTGAGAAAAATATTTTGAAAACATCCATATCAATTACATTAAAAAAATTAACATAAACGAATTTTCATCGCTTACACTGACTAATGATGATCATCAGCATTATGTGATATATAGTACACTTAATACTTAATTTGAATACGCACATACCAAATCACGCCTACTTTGAAACAAAATTTATTAACAAGCTTACAAAAAAAAAACAACAACAACAACATCAAGAACAACCTAATATCCTCTTCCTTAACATTCCTTTATAATATGAAAAGGTGCATTTTAGGATTGACGGAAGTCAAGCGAACATGAATACTTGCTATACATCTATAATAAGTGGGCGAACGAGTTCAGTCTCTCTCTCTATCTTTTACTTTTTCTCTTCTTTTCTTGGTCCAAACTGTCTGTCGCTCGATTGCTTCTCTCTGTCCTCTTCTATACTATACTCTCTTTCTCTTGATCTTTTGTGCTTTATCGCGACAATCGGGACTCCTTAATAAGGCACCTTCTTCTTTTCTTTTATTTCTTTTATTTTTTTTTTCATTTTTATTTTCCACGTTTCCTTGATTTCCTTTTCGCTCCATCAGTGTCTAAAATGTAACTTGACTTGACAATCCTGACAGCATCTTAAAGATTTGTTATCGCGAGTATAAGGGTTTGTTATTGTTAGAAATTGCATTTCTTTCTTGATGTGTTTATTATTATTTTTTTGGGGCATTTAATTGTTGTTCATGTGTGAATATTGTTATGTGTGAAATAAAAAATTTTTTGGTAATAAATTTGTCACTTGAAAATAAAATTTTAAAAATAGAAGGCAAATGAGGATGGTGAGAAACGGATCTCGATATTATAAGTAATGAAGATGCTATTTATGAATCAAAATGTAAATCATCATGATCATCGGTATACGGTTATATACTTGGTGTACATATATATTGCCAAATGATTAATGAAGTATATATTAACTTATACGGGACGAAAGCTGGAATAAAAGACGCGATGACATAAATGCATAATTAAAAATAAAAAAAAAGAAGAAGAAGAAGAAGACGACGACAAAAAAAGCTAAATTTTCACAGAAATTTATAAAACCGATCTGAAATAGCGTTATATTAAAGTCCAATAAAGATAAATTTGGCAGTTATTTATATGCTAATGAAAACATATAAATACGTTAATATAAGGTGAAAATCTACATCTCCAAGTTGAATCTTTTTTTTCTCTCTTTCTCTCTCTCTTGCAACGATTAACAAAAATCAACTGTATTATGACATTCTGATTCGAAAGAGTTATAAACGTAATTACCTACGAGAGCTGAGAAATAATAATAATAAAAAAAAGGAGAAAAAGAGGAAAAAAAAATGAATAAAAGAAACAAGCCGTCTTTCTGTTAAATATTATCAATAAAATACTGTTAGCGCAACCATTTATTTCGTCACATATATCGTGTATATACATACGTAAGAAAGAGAAACATTTTTTTTTTATTTCTCTCATCGCTCTACAAGCTCTTATTTTTAGACTCATAATTAAAAAGAAAGAAATTTAAAATAAAAAAAAAAAACAGAAATCTTTTATTCGTATATAATATATCAGTAAAATAATATATATTTATCAGTGCTCTCCTATAGGCATCAAAATTTGATTGAGTCAAAATGAAATAAAAAAAATTATATAAAAACTTTTTTGAAGCGATAACACTTAATTAAGCAATATCTATACCAAGCGCGTGTAACAATGTTTTTGTGAGAGAGGGAGAGAAAAAAAAATGATAATGAAAGCATAGACACGCAAGCGAAAAAAAGCCCTTATCGGTTAGAGGCACATGTAAGTTAGCCGATATTTATTTTTTTTTTTTCGGTATAAATCTTGGAGTAAGATACGAAAATACTTTTCCATATGTGGAATGAGAGAAGTGTTAAGTTTCACATGTAAATCCAGTAGCTGCTGTTTTTCACTTGGTATACACTATATAATATAGTATGTATGCTTAAATCTTGGTAACATGATAAAATAATCGAAAATGTTGATTTTCAATAAAGAAATAATATTGAGTTAATGAAGAAAGATCGTTGAACTGATTATGTAAGTAATTGGATTGTATAATATTTTAGATTATTTAATATGTTATAATGCTTGAAAATTTTGTCTTGTAAAATAAAAATTTTTCATACTTTTGTAGACCAAAAAATAATCAAAATTTTGATCGGTCCAGCAATTTGATAAATCTATTAATCACGAATCCCTATATAATCAATCTTGCTATAAGATCTTAAAAATCAACCAACGCGCCCAAACTCTCAAATTTATTTATAAGATCGATCAGATTTAACCCTAACTATTCACTCTACTCTAAATCACTAAAATATACATACACATATCCAAAATATAAACCACCTATTCTCTATAAAAAATACACACAACCAACAACTTTTTCTAATCCAAGTCAATTCGCATAGATGAATCACACCAGGGTGTTCCTCGTTATCCAAGCTTGGTCATTTACCAGAGCGAGCCAGGTTTTCTCTCTCTCTATCTCTCGCGAACCGCTAGAGCTTCTCTCTTTCTCTTGGTTGTGTACCTATACATATATACCAAGATATTGCCCGCCGTATAAGTGCTTTATTATACGCGCCGCATCAAGACCGAGTAAGAGAGAGAAAAGGAAAAATAAAAAGAGCTGGTCTCGCTCTACCATTAAGCGGCATCGCGGACCTCGCGAAGTTTATTACGCCGACGAGAGTGAGAGAAAGAGCCTGGTTCACTGTACCGCTATATAGGGCTTTAACTATATATAAGAAAGAGCGAGTAAGAGAGTTGTGTCGATTGTAAAGTGTGATGGAGAACGGCTGAGATGACCCGGGCGTCGTTGAACTTTACCACGTCGTGTGCGTCCAGTATATATTATATCCGCGCGCACCTGCGCCTAGAATGATAATAAAACGGCGTATACACACCTACAAGAAAGTGTGTATGTATGTGTATGTGTGTGTGTGGAATGAGTACGAGAGAGGTTATATATATAGCGCGTGGGCCTAGAAAAAAAAAAATCTTGCTTATCTTGTGCTTGGTCACGTGGAATGCCGGTTTTCTTTCTCGCTCTTATATATATATATATATATAGGTGCTAGTAAGAGATTATATAGCGCGGAGAGAAAGAGAGAGAGCTCGTAATAAAATTTTTCGCGCTTGCATCGAGAGAATAAAAAATGCGTAGGATCGCGAAGAAATTTTAAGTTAAGTTTGAAACTGTATGTGTGTATGTGTTTGTGTGTGTTAGTGGAGAGGTAATGTTGAGAATTTTAATGGCGATTTTCGCTTTGCTGTATATGTTTTGGTGAACTACCTTTTTGATACTTGAAGATTTGTTAGGTGCCACACTATGCTTGAGTTGTGTGTTTATGTGTGTATGTGTTGTAAGAGTCGGAAAGGCTATGTTAGGGAGTAACTTGTTTTTTTTTTTTTTTATATATGAAAAAACACTTAGTTTAGAAATGGTGTGAATATATAGGTATATTTGAAAGGTAGGTATTAACGTATTTGGTATTAAAACGATTAACATTGATTAATTAAACAATTATCAAATGTGTTACCTAATTTATCGAGTGATCATTAAGTACTAGTTGAAATATATAGTGATAAGAAAAAGGGGGAAGGAGGGAGGGTGGGTAGTTGTTGTAGTATACAGCATACATATACGTAAGGAGTAGCTTTTTCACTTGATTCATTACTTGTCAGATAAGACTTTACCAATAATGCATGTGGTTGCTTTGCTTTGCTTTTTGCTTAACTCAGTTTAAATTTGGTGCACAACAAGTAAAATCGAACAATATTTCTTCCTCTTATAAATTTTCCATACATATATCGGAAAACTAACTTTCAGCAAAGTTTTTCAATTTTTTTTTTTTTTTTCATATCGATAAAAAAAAAACTTTTTATTCAGGTATTAGCTTAAAATCTTGTATACCAATTAATAAAATCGTTATACAAGACTAAACAACAAATTTTCCCAACACCTTCATAACACTTTAGTTTTACAATAAATAATCCACAATGTATAACAAAATATTAAATTAAAATCAATTCATAATTTCAATACCTGAATTTATCCAAATCTAAAAAATAATAATTTCAAAAATAAATAAATTTAAATCACAATCACCAATTTTTAAATTACATCACAAAAGACACACTAGTTTTAAATCTTATACAAAACACACCATACCTACACACACACACACACACACACACACACACACACACACACACACACACACACACACACACACACACATACATTTTTTTTTCAAAAGACAAAAGCCACACGACATAAACTACCAAATCATTTTTTCACGCGTGAATAAGCAATACACAAACACTAAAATAACCATAAGAATCACACAATCACATTATATAAATGTGAGTCTCTTATTGTCCAAGAAAGTATATTATAAGTACACAAACCATGCCACCTGTTCAACGTCATCGTTGGTAGAACTTACTGGCCGTCGGAAGAGAAAGAAGCCGATTCTTCTTTCTTATAGAGTCTCGTTATCGGTAAAGAGAGGCAAGAGGAGGTATATCAATACACAATGCAAGTTTGTGCAACGAGACAATAGCCATAATACGTATAGTAGCGATATCAGTCATAAAGGATTTACACAGATACACACAGACAAACATAAAGTTGCTATTGGAATAATTCATGAACTTTCGGACTTATGATTGTATGTGAGTATGCAGCTTGTAAAAAGTCAAGTTCTCTATAAGTGAAAGTTTTATTTATCGCTAAGTTTTGTTGTTATTCGCTTATTGTTGGTGTAGGTGGTTAATTAAAAATTATGTATATTTGAGTAGTCAATGGTTTGTATAAAGATAGCAATTTTTATTTTTTATGTGGTTACTTTATAGGAAAATTTTGATTTTATAATTTTTAGAACTGAGGATAAGTTATTGAGATGTGTATTGTTGACTGCGTATTCATAGAAAATATGTTTTTGAAAAACAGTGGCGAGAGAATCAATCATCAGTTTAGATCGTTAAACGTCATGGTTTGTACCTAAATATATAGTTTGTAGAAGATGGAGAACAGAAAAAAGGGAAGTAAAATAGAAGAAGATGCGCGTGACTAAAGGTTGTATACGCAAGGGCCTGCTTTAAAACACTGCCCTCAAAGAACCTACATATATATATA
>JAPYZE010006723.1:0-11137 GCA_030522805.1 Leptomastidea abnormis
TGTAAAATCTGTTTTTTGCTTATATGTGTGTTTTGTGTGTGTGTGTGTTTTTGTATATATGTGTGTGTATATATTTATATTTTTAGGTATATATATATATATATATATATATATATATATATATATACATATATATATACATATATATATATATATAAAATTACTGCTGGTTCGACTCTAGAATTATAAAATAAGAAGTCATCCTCTAATTTATTACCGCGCTGATGTAACGTTCTCAACCTGTCCTGAAATAGAAAAAATAAAAATTTGAACTGTAAGAAATTTCCAATCACGCTTATTATTCTCAAAAAATAAATATATATTTTTTATTCTTTTTTATTTTTAATAAAAAAATAAAAAATACAAATACCTCTTTGAAATATATCAGTTATCATACAAAACAAAAACAAGAATCAATAACAAATAATCATCTCGTCTGCAATTACTTTTCTCACCCCCCCCCCCCCAAAAAAAAAAAAAAAATCAAACTCAATCTAACTTCTCGATAACCCTACACGCAAGTACCACTACATACATACACCCACATAAACTCAAAATATATCACACCAACTAAAAAAAGTACACCATATACATACACCTTCCTTACACGCATCTAAGACTTTTATCTCGTTCAATAAACCATCCAAGCATATACATACAGGTGCGATCGCTATCCTTATATTATATTCTCAACCAGCAGCATATATAACATGCGTATATGTAAAGAAAATAATCGTAACCTCATAATAATGCATTTTCCATGGCTTATTATACATAATCTGAATCTATTTCTGTGTGTAGAACGATATAAGTATAAAAAAATTATCTCGGGCTAGTCCAAAGTACTAAGCGTACACTTATAAATAAGAGTTTTACCAGTTAAGTTATGAATAATAATTACCAATTTGATTTTTGTACAAGGGTGTGAGAAAATCTAGATACCTATATGCATACCTATGAGTGTATGAAAAATAATTATCGTATTAGCTGGATATAATTACTTGAATTTTGTATAGTGTGAGCGATCAAATGATGGACCATCTTATACCGTGTCAAGAGCGATCAGTTTGATGACATTCAAAAGTGAAAGAAAAGAATTTATGTGAAGGAGTGAAGAAAAAACAGGATAATCAGAATGTATCAGAGATCATTGTTTATAATTGATAAATTCGGAGCAGAAAAAGATATAGTAAGTAACCAAAAAAAGAAGGAAAGAAAAAATAAAGTAGTAAATATAAAAAAAAAAAAAAAGAAAAAGAAAAAAGGTATGCTTATATACGATATCGCGTACTATACACGGTATAACTTCAGTACTAACACTAGCAAGTAGCAGCAGCAACCAAACCAAGCATATACACACAGTATACCTATATAGATCTTCATCGGTACTCTTTCTCTCTTTCTCCCTTTATCTGTGTGTACAAATACACGTATATAATACCTATGTGTATGTTCACAAGGCAGCCAGCAGCAGCAGAGGCACGAAAGGCCTCCGAGCCTAGCCGAGAATCGACGACGCGAACGAACCGCCCATGAAAGAGAGAAACAGCACCAGCCACCAGCAGCAGCAACCCAGCTATATAATATATAATATAGCTTGAAAGCTGGAGTATATAGGATGAAAGTACAGCAGTGGCAGTGTTGGTGGTAGTAGTAGTAGTGATGGTAGTGGTAGTTGTAGTAGAAGTAGTATAGTAGTAGTAGTGGCGGACGCACTTCTCTGCTATGGCTTGCCTGGCGCGCTGCCGTGAGTCTCATTCCGCCGTGAGCCGGTGAACGTGCTGGACGTACTCGCGGAGATTCATATTGTAGATAGATATATATAACTACCTAACTATCTATCTACCTATATATAATTCCTTACTTTTAGAAAGAGTAAGAAAGAGAAAGAAAGAGAGCGATTTCACTGTGTGTTGATCAGTAAAAGAAGAAAGAAAGAAGGGGGGCCCCTTGGGAGAAAGGCCCCTCTTACGTTGAATATCGGGGACGAAGTGAAGACTATATAGTTATATATAGCAGATAGAGAGAGACAATTTTTGTTGTCCACGAGTATTATAGTTACTAACTATATTTATTAACTAAGACCACACGCGCGTTTTTTTTAATACCTTTCTTTTTGGTATTATTATATATTTCGTATATTTTTTTTTTAGTTTTTGGCAAGTGCAGAATTATATATTTAAAAAAAAAGCAAAAACTGCAGTAATTTTTTTTTAATACGCTGCAGTAACTCCGATTTTTTTTTTTTTTTTTTTTAAACTTTAAACCAAGTCAGGACTTTTTCGGCAAAGACGAAAGAGTAAAAAAGAAAAAGAGAGAAAGAAAGAGGATGCAAGAGAGACGACATCAGCAGCAGCAGCAGAGTAATAGAGTGCAAGGCAGCAATAGCAGCAGCTGGCGGAAGTGCCTGCTGTTGGTAAGCCGTTGCTCCGAGGAGGACGGATGAAAGAAAGAAAAAAAAGAGAGAGAGAAATATATAAGGTGTATTATATACATATACTATATATATACATACACCTACAAACCGCATACACGTCCTGAGTTTTTACCTGTCGAACGACTGACACAAATATATAGTAGAGAGACTATATTGCTTGGCTTTTTGTTGTATACACATAAGGAAAAAAAATCGGATTTTTGTGTATACCAAGAAGATATTTGAAGAAAAGAAGAAGAAAATACGTAGCTTCGATTTTTTTTTTGGATATATAGAAAGTGTGAAAGGAATGCTGTGACATTATTGACTTTGCTGTTTATTATATATCAAAGAAATTAGTAATTGATTATTATCAAAGTGTAATGTGCATTTGTGTTTGTGACTGTTAAACATCAAATAATTGTGATAGTCGATAAATAAAAAAGTACATGCGATATGGATTTTTGTGAAAAATACACTTGTACTATACTACTAACGCTACTATATATATAATCGAAAAGCGCGCGTGAAAGATAAAAAAAAGTGTCGGTTGATCTACGACTATAACAGTATTAAACTTGTAAAGTGAAGATGAATTTCAATGAAGAAAAAATGAGGTTTTTTTAACGTCTGCTTTGTGATACGATGAAGATATATATTTCTTCTTTATTTTATCAAAGACGATATGATGTCCCTCTTGGCGGATATTTGTGTATGTATCTGTGTCTGTTTTTTTTTTTTTTTTTTTTTTTTTTTTTTTTTTTTATTTTTTTTTTTTTTTTTTTTTTTTTTTTTTTTTTTTTTTTTTTTTTTTTTTTTTTTTTTTTT
Source organism: Leptomastidea abnormis (assembly GCA_030522805.1). Taxonomy (NCBI): domain Eukaryota; kingdom Metazoa; phylum Arthropoda; class Insecta; order Hymenoptera; family Encyrtidae; genus Leptomastidea; species Leptomastidea abnormis. The sequence continues at coordinate 3,245 of JAPYZE010006723.1, forward strand.
AAGTGTATTAGTTTCAATCAACTTTTTGACAATTAACTTTTTTTCTATAGTTTATATTTTTATAAAAAAAAAATTCTATAGTATTAATTCATAAAGATCTAGACGTTTTTATAAAGTTACATGATCGTCATATAACCATTTATTTATTTTTTTTTACTTTTATTTATTTCTATTTTTTTATTATTTATATCGATTGTTCAAGTCACGGAACTATGAACATCACTACTCGCAAATCACTACGTATATAAAAAAAAAAAAAAGAAAAAAAAAAGAAAAAAGACAATCGATAAATTTAAAGATTTATTTATTTATTTACGTAACATGTAACATATCGTATATATACCTACATATATGAGTACCTACCTATTTCGTAACGACTTTACGGATAAAACGCGACTTTACATCATTAAACACTTTATTATACATAATATAACGACTAAATTAAAAACATAACAAAGCGTTGGTAAATCAACGTGTTTTATTCCTATTATAACGTTTGCTTGTATATGGTATACGTACTCACCAACTTAACCATCTCTCACATATATATTTCATTGTATACGTTTACGAGTATTTTAGCACAAAGCACTTTGCGCATCCATAGTAAGCAAAATTTCTCCAAAATACATATACATATATATCACCAAAACATATTATGCTTCAAAACAGTATTAATATCCAATCGAAATAACCCCATACCTTACCTTCCATTAAATCAAAAATCTCTTTTTATCAACATCATCTCGATTATCCTCCCACTAATCACTTTTAATCTCACCACCATCCCCTTTACTCCACTACATTTTTCAAACCCAACTCAACTTCCTAATCCACACAAATCACATTATAACAACAGATACATACAATCATATCTAATAATTTACAAAAAAAAAGAAAAAGAAAAAAGAAATCACAAAACAAAAAAAAGAAAAAGTTAGCATAACGATTCGATCGGCCGTTGCACCAGACTCGCTCGCGCGCTATAATAAATCGAATCGCGAAAAGCGCGGCTTCTTTCTTTCTTTCTCTTTATCTCTCTTCCTCCTACTGTATACACATATACGTGTATATGTTCAAAAGAGTAAGAGGGGAAATTCCACAGTATATATACATACATACATACATATACACTCTCTGGCCCAAGCGCGCCGCTCTCGGCTTATTGATCCCAGCCCACCCACCCTCCACCTCCTTTTCCCTATCTCTCTCTCTCTCTCTCTCTCTCTCTCTCTCATACTATCCACACTCTCAAACCTCCTCCTTTCCTCCCTTACTTCAACCCCGGGTGTGTGTATATACATATACTAGAGCGCGTAGGCACGCTAATATTTAGTAGCATAACGCCCTTTCCTCATTTCATACCCACTCCCCCTCTTCTCCCCATTACTAAAAGTCCTATGGTCATACACTATAACACGCTAATGGGTGAGAAGACGTTGTCTCTCGTTTATTACGAGTATATATCCATAACTACACATACATACATACATACATATATTTACAAGTCAAGAGAATAGGTATACAAGTTAAACCGATTGCGCCCGCGAATACTACTGCTTTTCTCTTTATATATCCCTAAGCTCCACCCCCCCCCCCCCCCTCTCCTATATCCAGTTCCAAAAGCCACTGCTCTGTGCTATACGGAGGATAATAATGGTCTTCTCTCGGCCCAGCTTGACTCTCACTCTCTCTATTCTCTATCTCTTACTCTTAGTCGGTAACCACCCTCTTTCTTATCCACCTATCTATGACACCCTATATGTGTGTATGTATAAGCTATACCCTTACGTTGTAGTACGAGAAGCTTTCGATTTTGTATGTATATACATATATGAGAGACGATTTTTTTTTTTTGAGTATGGGGTATATAAGAAGAAGAAAAAGGAGGGTGATGGTGTTGGATACTATCGTTGATATACTGTATACCAAACCTTTCTTTCTTTCTTTTTTTCTTCTCTTGGATATGGCCTTGAGACTGATTCTTTTTTTTTCTTCTTCTTCTTCTCAGCTTGTTGGTTTTTCGCCGATAATGGGCCATTGATTTTTTCTTAGGTAGTGGTTGAGGGGGAGGAGGGTGTATGTGTATGTGTGTCCTGGTTTGTAAGATTGAGAATAAACTTGGTATTATTGTTATGTTGCTTGATTGCATAGGGGATATAATATAGATGTTAGAAATGCAGTGATGGATTTTTGGATTATTGTGATTTGGTTCATTTTTTTTTTCGAAGATTTTACTAAATAGTAAATAATTAGTAATGTGATGTTTATGTTTTTTGAAATGAGAATATATGAAATTGAGATTTTGTTATTTAATATATATATTTTTTTAGAGGGTTTTATTTTTTATGCAAATTATTACTAATTGAAAATTAAAAAGGTACAAAATCATACACAAAGTATATTCATTACAAGATCGTTTTCCTGTTTCCTTCCAAATCGAAAAAAAAAACTTTTTATATTATCCCGTCATTTTTTTTCTAAAGAATGCACTTGAATACATCGACAATAAAAGACCGGAATCGAACCATAAGGTCGACTTTACAAAAGATTTCAGTAAAAGACATGATAAGATTGCCAACAATACAACATATTTCACAGTTTATAAATTCATAATTTATACCTTCATCCTTAAAATTACCTTTTATATTATTATTATATTAATAATGCAATTTCCGACTGTAAGATCACAACAATTTATCAATACATAAATGACTTATCAAAAGAAATCATCTTATAAAAAAAATTGCATTACAGCATAGATTGCACTAACAATATTTTTACAAAAATTAATTACTCCGCATTATTTTCGTTCAAGTTAAATTTTATTTATATCTTATATAAGCCTTTTTGACACATTATTAAATATATTTTGGCTCAAGTATGTCAGATCTCAAAACGATATATACCTAATTCGAACCCATGATCAATAGATTCCATAACTGACGTTCTATCGATTTGGTCTATATTAGATCCAATTATAATTACATTACTCATAATAATTAACTCCCATAATAACAACTTACAACAATACAAAATTTTTCCCATCAAATGAATCTTACAAATAAATAAAACCTATCATCATTTAATCATAAAAATAAAAAATAAAATACAATCCTCAATATATTTTTAATAATTTTCTGTTACAGAGCGTATTCTGGCCCGAGATGGAATTACCATCGGCCGAGCATCAAGAAGAAAATTATTTAATCGAGAATGCGACACAGCAAAACGATACCAGCACGGTGGATGCGCTGCTGCGCGACGCAACGTACACGTACACCAAGAGCAACGAAATCAACGAGGAAATACAACCAAATCATCATCAAGAGCAACAACAGCAACAACAGCAACAACATCAGGAGATTATATGCAATGGTTATTCCTTTCTCGATGATCTGGCTAGACTAGAATCGAATTATACGCCTGTTGGTCCTGTTGATGTAACGACACTTGACGATATGGGTAGTTACTCGTCGAAAAGTTCTTCGGAGGAGGAGGATAATAGGTATGGTATTTGATCGTGTGATAAATATATATGATATTTTCTTTGATATTTATATATATATATCACAGGTGGTGTCTTGTTTATCTGTGATGTATTGTGTATTGAGAATTTTGTTATATATTGGATGTGCTGATTTAGTAGAAGAAGCTTGTTTTCGAGAGGTGTTTATAGATGAATACGTTTGGTTACGTTATCGTTTGGCGGATATGACGTTTTAATGTGTAATTTTTTTTTGTTATTTTTCGTTCTTCTGTTATAACTTCTTTATGCATATAAAATATATGGTTTATGAATTATGATTTTATGATTTTTCAAAGAAGTGTTTTAGAATAAAAGAAAATATTATTTGCAAAATGTTAGAATTTGAATAATAGTATTAAATGATTTTTTTTTCAATTTTTAATATTTTAGTAAAAAAATTTAAGATACATTAATACTTTATATTTTTCACTTATCTTAAGAATTTTAAGATACATTAAATTAATATTGCTTTATCTATCATAATGCACAAGTATATTTTACTTATATGCTATTATGTTACATTCTAAAAATAATTTTTGATTATAAATTTTTGCTACCTATTTTTAATAATCTACAATTAATTTATAAAAATAAATGTTAAAATTTTTGTGATTTATAAAAGACAGTAAAAAAAAAAAAAATAGAAGACCTAGTGGTTAATTATAAACTGTCAACAAAATATTATAAACATAATAAATTTTGTGATATATTTCATTTTCCAACCAAGTTTTTAGATTATGCAACAGAAGTTTCATTAAGAGCGAACAAACCAATCAGTCCGCTAAAATAATGAGTTTGTCGAGATGACCATGTACCTCTACCTACCTACCTACCTGCAATATACATATACCTCAAAATAGAATAAATCGACCCTCGCTATATAGATCTCTCTCTCTTTCTCTTTCTCTCAATAAAATAGTGCAACGAATCATTAAAAATGCATTTTCAATTACAATTTGAAAAAAACAAAAGCGAACAATAAAAAAAAGAAAACAAGAAAGCATTTTAATCAAAAGACTATGTAATTTTAAATATGAGAAAGACTTTTTTTTTGGTGTGATGAGAAATATAGTCGTGAAACTGAAGTTTATCCGAGGAATAGTGCTAAGATTTTATGATCATCTATAAATAAATATTATAGTTTTATATAATCTATAATTTTATCAGGTATGAAAAACAATTAAAAACAATTAAGAATATCGAAGTATTTAAAAAAAAAAGAAGTTCAATTATAAATGTTAACTATAATAAAAGAATCAATAGTAAAAACTTTTAATTTTTTTTCCGGTGTAAAATAATAAATGAATTAATTAACTGACACTAATTATAAACTGTACTTTTTTCATTTTTTTTTTTTTAAAGTTTAAACATTTTTTCGTTCTTAATTATATTTGCGAATCAGGAAATTATAAGAATACGTATTACTTTCTAAATATTTAAAGTGAGAGGATTTAGTACGTCCCGGTATGCGGAATTTCTACTATACGCGAGAGTAAGATTACATCTAAAATAGTGCTTAAGTGATATAAAACACACGTGAATTTAAAAAAAAAAAGAAGAAGAAAATAAAAAGAAAAATTAATTTTAAGTGATATAAAAGAAAAGTTTTTAACTAAATAAGAAATTAATTATGAAAAAGATTGTAATTATACAAGATTTTAAAAGTGCGGTCAGAGATGATTAACTCATAATTAATAATTTAATTTATTAAATAATTTATGGGATTCAGTTGAACGAGTGGTTTAAAAAAATTTACTTTTCAAACATTCCACTTTTTTTAAATAATTTACATAACGCTCAGGAAAATGTAACATTACCTATTCCATAAAAAAAAAAAAATTTAATAGAAAGCGAAATTTTTTTCCTTGTAACTAAAGCAATTTAATACTTTTTTTTTCTCCTCAAACCATTAATATTATATTATTTACAAATATTTACTTTGCAAAATACAATAATAAACTAATTTCATTTACCAAATAAAAAAAAAAAAAATGATCAAAAACCAATAAAAACGTAAAAAACACCTTTCTCCAAATCAATATTTTCGTATAAAACAGTAAACACTCAGTTTATATATTAAAAACTTATCGCGTGCTATATTATATATAAATTTCACACGTGAGCTATATATATATAAACACGAGCATCAATATAAAAAAATTAACATTTGTTTTTAATTTTATCACTTAACAGGTTAGAAAATTCTCAGAGTGATAAGGACAAGTCATCTCCAACCACCATCACCACTACAAAAAAGAGCGAAAAAGAAGGAGAAAATAAAGAGTCATCAGTGGGTATCAATCCAGATGGTCCAAGTACATCATCATCATCATCATCATCAAGTCCACGTCGAAGGTCAACATCAGACTTCCAACCTCTCGGTTCCGAGGTATCAGCAGAGAAAGCCCAGCAGTTAAAAAACGAAGTTCGTCGTTTATCGCCAGTGCACGTGAGCCAACGCGAGCGAACTCTCGGTGAAATATTCCTTACCTCCACACCCTCATCATCATCAGCAGCAGCCACAGAATCCGAAGGAAGTAGAGCAGAGGATGGTGAAATCCAGGGGGATGAGGATAACGTTGAGGAGGAAAGGAAGAAGGAAGAGGGGGTGAGAAGAAGAAGAGACAATTATTGTGCGGTGATAAGTGGTGCCGAAAACTCATGCACGAACCAAAACCTCAGCGCGAACAATAACGCGAGTGTTGGTGATGGTAGTTGTGTCGGTGCTAACAATAGTAGTAATAATAATAGTAATATTAGTGATGGTAATAATGACGTTGACGATGGTAGTAGTGGTTTGACGGATGTCGATCAAGCTGGAACATCATCGGAACGTCCTCGGGAACTGGTGATTCGATTATCGCGCGTCGATGGTAAGAAATCCGGTGAACAGGTAATCGATTCCGCGCCAACTAGCCCAAATCCATTGACGACAACGACGACGACATCGTCTACGGTACCAACCTGTCCATTTGGAGCTAACCTGGTGCTGGAGCGCTGCACAACACCCGGATACTCGGAGGAACGCTCGTTAAGCCGGCATCTCCAGCCAGCACAGACCGACTCGAAAAGCATCGTCGAGAAGCTGCGTATCGGTGACGAGATCGAGTTCTCCAGTCCAGGCACGTGTCGAGTCAGTTCGCCACCTCCAGCCTGCGTGGTATTTGGTAGCACCGAGCCCGAGCTGCTTGACGTTGGTAACGACGGTTCCGAGAACATGGCAGCATCGATAATCTCGCGACTGGACAGATCCGGATACAACGAGGACTCGGATGAATTTGCCGCTATGACTGCGGCTGCGCTTATGACTCGATTGGGACAGGAGAGCAGTAGTGCTAGTATTGGTAGGCCTACTAATGCACAATTCAACGATGAGGATTCGGATGAGATTGCCTCGATGGCTGCGGCTGCTGCTTTGATGTCGAGATTGGGACAGGATAGACCCGAAGCTTTTACAGATGATTCCGCGGAAAGTTTGGCTATGGTTACCGGTGCTAGGGATGAGGTCAGATCTGATGGTAGTGATTCTGGATTGGGTAATGAAATGATGCCTGGCGATGGTAATTTGGGTACTGTGCCTGCGCAGGAAAGTGATTCTGAGACATCGATTTTGGATAGGATACCTGATGATATTCTTGGTGATAAGGATAAAAGTGAGTTTATTTTATCAATATATTTGATTATGTATTAGTGTGTTATTTATTTTTATTGATGATCTAATGTTCGGTGATAAATTACGCTGTTGTTTGATATTCGCGATAATAACTATATGTAGTTGACGTTACGTAAATAATTTTTTTTATATTGTAAAAAGAGAAAGTTATACTTTTTTTATTTGATTTTTTAGTTATGGCAAAATGAAATATAGTTTAGGAAAAAGTAAATATTATTTAGAAGTTAATAATGTACATGTTCGTATACGTAAAAATAATTGTTAGGAAGATAAGTATAGAATATATGCTTGTTGCGGCTAAAGGAAGGTCAGTGAAAGTTTTCAAAAAATCACTGTGTTAAACCTACTTTCATGATCCTTATATATATCTATACTAGAATAATCATACCATATGGCTTGTGTAAAATTTAAAAATTGACCTATTTTGAAATAAAAATTTAATTGACATGATTTTATTTTTAACTAGTAAATAATTATCAATTTCTTTTTGATTTTTCAAATGTATCAAAAAAAATACATAAAGTAAAACAAAAATATAAATATCATATCATATATTAAAATGACAAAACAATATGATAATTGACCATTAGCTTATTCAATATTTATATGCCATCTAAAATATCATAAATTCAAAAACAAAACAAGATATCTCTCGTATAACTATGTGTATAGGTGTCGAAATACGCCAATCTAC
>JAPYZE010006725.1:0-15363 GCA_030522805.1 Leptomastidea abnormis
ATTCAGACCGATAGGAATGGCACATCCTAACAAAACTAATATTGTACAATCGTTACTTGAGTGCACTGGTTTTATAAATGCATCTAAGTTGGCTAATCGGTTGGTTGAAACTTTTGATATTGCTGAGAAATTGTTATCGAAACAAGCACATTATGATTGGGGATTGAGAGCTCTTCGATCGGTTCTGGATGCTATTCCATCATCTAATGGTTTCAATAACGAGGAGAAAGAAAATTCAAGGTAATTTATTTACAATAAATTTATATTTTATATTTTGCAATGAATAACGTTAAATTTAATTTAAAATAATTACGCGATTTTTCAGACTATTAGTAGCCATACAAACATCAACAATTCCTAAACTAGTTGAAAAAGATGTTCCTACTTTTATGTCATTGTTAAATGATATATTTTTCTTCTACTAGTCAATCATCTGTGATAAATTATAAAGAAAATTTAAAAAATGCTCTATCAAACTTATGTGAGTCGCAAGGTTTGCACGATAGCTTAATTACGAGATGTCTTCAATTAAAAGATCAGCTGCAATCCAGGTGTGGCGTAGCTATCGTTGGTCCTCCAGGAAGTGGAAAATCTTTAATTATTAAAAGCTTAGCAGATACCATTTCAAAAGTAGAAGAACCAGTAAAGATTTTTCAAATTTATCCAGGTGCTATTTCTAAAGCAAAGTTACTTGGAACTGTTGATCCTCATACAAGGTAAATTATGAAGAAAAGATTTTTTTGGTCATTTAATTTTATAAAGTGATAAATTTTGTGATTCTGTTGTTTGTTATTTAGAGAATTTAAGGAAGGCTTGCTGTCAAGTACTATTTCAAATGCAGGTGATCAATCGTTATGGATAATCTTTAACGGCGATGTTGAACCCGAATGGGCTGAAGCTTTAAATTCCGCTTTAGACGATAATCGTATTTTAACGCTACCTAATGGTGTTGGAGTAAAATTAGGGAATGGAACAAGGTATTTATAAATCAATAAATATGAACATCTTAAACTAGAAAAATATGATTAAGCAATATCAAAATTTTAAATTTAGATTTATATTCGAAACGCATAAATTATCAAATGCTAGTCCAGCCACAGTATCACGACTGGGCATAATTTATCTTGGAGAAATGACTCCATCAGTACTTCTCCAACCATTTATTTTAAAAGATTTTCCAACCAAAACAATAAATTTTGTTACTTCTCAACTTTGTCCCATCGTTGAAAAAGTAATGAAAATTAAGGAAGAACAAAAATCGGCATCAGGATTATTGAATGCAACGCTTTTACATCTTCGTAATGCCAATTCGGAAGCAGCTTATACCCATGCGTTATTAGCTTCACTATGTGGTCAAATAGAAACAGCAACAATAAGAAATGATTTAGCTCATTCAATTTATCAATTAACAAATACATGGTAGGAATTATTCCAACTAAAATTAGAAATTGAAAAATATTTTGTAAATTAATGACAATTGATTTAAATAGGTGTCCTGATTCAAACAATCCTTGTGATGTTTTATACAACAAAGAAAAAGATTTTTTTTTTTTCATTATTGGCATTAACGCAATAGATAATCTAAACATTTTTATCTTTTATATTCACGTTATAGGATCAATGCAAAGAGGAATGAGCACTACATTGCCATGGGTCACAAATGGACAATCAATTATATTCCGAGGACCAGAGGGCTGTGGAAAAAATTCATTACTTTCTGCATTATTGACGCTGATAAAAAATCAATCTGATGAAACAATTCTAATTATAAAAGGGTCATCGCTTTACGGATCAAAGGACTTGGTAGAGAGAATTAAACGATCTTGCATAAAATTAGATTCATCTTCTGGTAGCAGAACATATAGACCAAAAAATGGATCAAGTTTACTATTAGTTGTTGAAGATTTACACTTGGCATCAAAAAATTTACAGGTACATTAGATCTATGTGAAAACGTATATATCAAAACGAAAATATTAATTTTGAATTTTTTAGGAATTGATTCGACAACTCATTCAAGAAGGAGGATTTTATGAAAATGATTTAGAATTCGCTAGAGTTTCATTAACTGTTTTAAGTACAGGCGATGTTACAACAAAATTGCATCCCAGGTTGGATTCATTACTAGCTTCTCACTATTTATCGTAAGTAAAAAATTAATTAAGGAGTAATAATTATTATTTTACTTTATTGACAAGTATAATTTTTACAGAAATCTGCAACCTAAAGATATGGATTCGATAGTTGAACTGCATCTTAAGGAATCATTGAGTGACGATATCATGGTAAAAGCATGGATAGCTAGAACATCTCCTGGTATAGTTGAAGCTTTTAACGAAATCTCTACGGATAAGTCTACTGAAAAATGGACACCTAGAGATTTATTTATGTGGATCGATTCTTTGAAATATTATCCGAAACCTGAAAATGAATCAGACATTACGAGTTGTTTAATAGATGCTTCTCGTCAGATATTTAAACCGAAGTAAAACATTATTTTACTAAATTATTTAACGTAGTACATAAAAAATAAAAATTAATGGCTTGTAATTTTAGATTATACGTGAAACAACAAAAACGTTTGGAAACAATAATAAATTCACGAACGTCGGGGAGACCAAGTTCAATAGATGGTTTTTATATTTGGAAAGGAGTGAATGCAGGATTAACGCTATTTTCCGAATCACAATGGAAGAGTGAAATTGAAAATGCAGTAACCAAATGTATACGTGAAGGAGATCTTATGCCAACGACAATATCATCATATTTATTAGAAATAGCAGCAGGTACTTTAATTTAATAAATACAGATGCATCCATATATTTTTTATGTGTTTTAATGTAATAATTACATATTAAAGGTATAAGTTGGAGTTTTGGTTGTCAACAAAGAGGTATATTGTTAAGTGGTAAGCCAGGAGCTGGTCGAAAGTCTGCGATAAAAATCATTTCCGTTGTATCTTCTTTAAGACTTGTTGACTCTGGTCCTGGTAATAAATAATTAGTTAAAAAAATATGTATGAACCTTACAAAAAATAAAATATTTACCATGTCATTCAATTTTCTTTTTAAAAGGCAAAGGTAAAGCGGCTGTAAAGGCAGCTGTACAAGCAGCCGGAATTGATGGCGAACCAACAATTTTATTATTAGAAGAGCATCATTTGCGTGAAGAAAATTTTGCAATATTAGCTTGTGCAGTTGTTGCCAGCGGTGAATTACCTGGTCTTTATACGACTGACGAACTAAACGGCTTAACTGCACCACTTTCTGATTTAGCAGTAAAAGAAGAATTTTCTGGCAGCTTAGAACAATATCTATATTATCGTAAATTAAACTTTACTTTTGCTTGATTAAATAAAGTAAAACAAAATAGTAAAATTTGATATTTTATTTTATTTTTTTCAATTAGGTATCAAGAAATATCTTCGAGTTGCTATTATCGCGGATACAAATGACATAAAATCAAATCTTTTGTCTCGCTCAAATCTTTTTCGTTACTGTATACAAACGACAGGCCAAAATTTGGGTAGTGAGTGGTGGCTGATGGAAGGATCACTGACTGAATTAGCTACCATATACAGAGATCCATCCAAGGAAGTAAAAGATGATTTTTCTGGAGTAAGCGAAATAGTGCAAGCTCAGCTAAACGCACCATTATTGCAGCAAGCACCTGCAAGATTCTTAGCATTGTTGCATAAATGGAAAGAATTGAGAGAAAAATGGCTTGATGAGATACTTGCTAAATTGACTAAACTACAAGCGGGAATCGAACGGTTGAAAGAAGCTGGTGATCGAGTTGCCAAGCTCGAGGAAGACGTTACAAAACAACGACGCGAGCTTGAGGTCAATACCAACATTTTATATTAATTTATAAATCACTCGATTGAGCTTTAAAGTAAATATTTTTTTAAAATTTAGATTGAGAAGGGCCGAGCTAATGCTGCTTTAGAGCAAATAACTGCTACAATGCGTGGTGCTACTGGTCAAAGAGGAGAGATGGCTACATTAAAGCTGGAAACCGAAAAGGAAAGCACTGAATTAGTACGGCGAAAGGTATGTCACATTTACAAAAAAAAAAAACAATATTAATGAAAATCTAATTTTATCAAAAATTATTATAATATTTAGGCAGACATAGAAAACGAATTAGGAAAAGTAGAGCCACTTGTCGAGCAGGCAGCGCAGGCGGTAGCGGGCATAAGCGCAGAAGCTTTATCAGAAGTTCGCTCACTGCGTGCACCGCCCGCTCCCGTACGCGACGTCCTCGAGGGTGTGCTTCGATTGATGGGCATACGTGATACATCTTGGAACAGCATGAAAACTTTCTTAGCAAAGCGTGGGATCAAGGAGGAAATACGTAATTGGGATGCCAGACGTAGTTCGCCTGCAAGTTTAGAGGCTGTAGCTAAGCTGGTAGTGGAAAGAGCTGAAAGCTTTGAGGAAAAAACAGCTAAAAGAGCGTCTATTGCTGCTGCTCCACTTGCAGCTTGGGTTCTTGCTAATCTTCAGTACGGACAGATTCTTCAGCAGGTCGCACCTCTCGAGCGGGAGCAGCGTGTTCTTGCTGAGTATGTATTAGTATTCTCTCTCTGCAAGCTCGTTTCTTTTATATCTATTTTAATTTCACTAACTGTATTTTTTTTCTTTTTTTTTTCTTTTTGTAATATACAGCCGTTTGAAAGCTGCAGAGGCACAAATTGGTAAGCTTGAAAGTGGTTTAACAACGGTCGAGAGCAAAGTAGCTCAATTACAGGAAGAACTTGCCGCGCACTCGAGAGGCGCGGCCGAGCTGCAATTACGTGCTGAAGCAACTGAATCTAGTTTAGCTACCGCTCGAGCTTTGCTTGGTAAACTTGATGCTGAGCATAGCGATTGGCAGACGCAATTTCAGACTTTGACTGAACGTAAGGACAGGATTGGTATGGATGCTGCTAACGCGGCTTCGCTTTTGATTTATCAGGTATGATTTAATAAAGTTATGTAAACTTTTAACTGTGAAAAATTAAAAATTTTAATGCTAAATGTGTGACGTTTATTTTGTAGTATTCTTGGAGAAACGAGGATAGACGAAAACAAGTAATCGAGATGCTTGTAAACGAACGTGATCGGCTACAGTGGCGTGCTCAGGGCTTACCCGCTGATACCGAAAGCTTCGTTGGTGCAGCTCGTTCTATCCGAGGTAATTTAGTACCTTTGTTCGTCGATCCATCGGGTGTAGCTGTAAATTGGCTACGTGCTAACATAGGCGAGACAAGACTCGAGATTACAAGACCCGATGACACAAGATTCCTTACAAGCATTGAGCTCGCGGTAAGATTTGGTAAGCCTTTGCTTGTTGAAGAGATCGTTGAGCTACCACCGATTTTGTTGCCGTTATTGAGAAAAAGGCCGCTTCGAATTGGTGAACGTAGCTTGCCCACGCAGCAGGGTTTCCAGCTGTTTCTTGCTACTAGACAGGAAAGTCTGCTTGATTATCTGCCAAGTGAAGCTGATGCAACTCTTGTTAAAATCAGTTTAGGCGCGGGTAGTAGAAGCTTGGCTGAGCGATTAGTAGATAAGGTAATTACTTTAAGATAATTAATTTTTTTCTTTTTTTAAGTAACTTTAAAAAACTGTAACTTATAAAAAATAACAATCTTTAGGCTATTCTGCAAGAAACACCGGAAGTCGAGGTACACAGACGCGAAGCTTTGGAAAAAGAAGAGCAATTGTCAGGAGAAATCGAATCCGCTCGGATGGAATTGCTGGTACAGCTGGGTGCAGCACGTGGTCAGGACATTTTACAAGAAACGCAAAGTCAACAAGGTGGTGGATTATTAGCCACCCTTGAACTTACCCAGTCGAAAGCTAAGGAAATCGCTCGGGCTCTTGAGAACAGCCGGCGCGAGCTTGAAGAGATTGGCAAACGGAGTAAAGAGCATGAACGACTTGCCAAGTTTACCGCTATTCTATATAAGTTTGTTGGATCTTTTGCTTCTCTCAGTTCGCTTTATGTTTTTACGGCTGAAACTCTTACTGATATATTTCTTGAGGTCGAAAAGTCAAGGGCGAGCTTGCAGGAAGCAAGTAGGGATGAACGAGAGAAGACATTGGAGAAAGCGTAAGATCAATTATTTAACTTTTTTTTTTAAATTATATTTTTTCGGATCTTGTATACAATTAATAATTAAAATTATTATGATAATTAATTTTTAGGGTAATAACATTGACTCTACATCATTGCACAAAAGCTGTTTATCGAAAGCATCGCTTGACATTGGCATTACACTTAGCTCTGTCTTTAAGTTCAGTATCGGAAGAACAACGTAATCTGTTATTATGCAGAGATAATTCCTATATTAGTTCTAACGCTGAATATTCCCTTCCCAATTTTATACAGCCAGAACAAAAATCTGCTGTTAAAGCTTTAATCAGTACAATACCTGAGGCCAGTATTATTTTCTTTATTTTTATTTATCTTTCAAATATATTTATCCATGTGATTTTTTATCAACTTTTTTTTTTTTAATGTAAAATTAATAGATGAGTAAAAAAATGAAGTCTAATTGGATGAATAATACCGTCAACATATACACCGATGAAAATCTTAGTTCGTTTGAGAGGGTTTTGGTTATTCAAGCTCTTCATCCAGAACATCTTCATACAGCCCTCTCGAAATGGGCTGCTCAGCAATTAGGTGATTTGAAGAAAAAAAAATTTTTATTTTTCTACTGTAATAAAAATAACGAAAAAATACATTTAAATCGGTTGTACCAGGTGTACGAAATTTAACACCACCAACATGGACATTGAAACAAGTGGCTGAAGAAAATAAAAAACGGCCGGTACTGTTGCTTTTGTCGCCTGGCGCTGATCCAGAACCCGAGCTTCGTAGTTTGGTAGTAAATCAAATTGTATCAGCTACAGGTTTTACGGAAGTTTCTTTAGGTCAAGGTCACGTAGCTCAAGCTGAAGCTGCTCTTACTGCTGCTTGCAAGTAAAGTTTATTAAAAAATACGAGATTTTTATACATTCGATAAACAAAAATTAATTTTTTAAAATACACAAAAATATGTTCTTTTTTTCGTATAGACAAGGAAGTTGGATATTGCTAAGCAATCTTCAACTAGCTTTAAATTGGCTACCACGTCTTGAATCTATTTTACGTTCACCCACCTGTACAACATTAAAAAGTTCTGATACGAGAATTTGGTTGACAACCGAGGAATGCATAGGATTTTATCCTGGTCTTTCTGGCCTATGTTTGAAATTGGCTTACGAACCACCGGAGGGAGTCAAACGAAATGTTAAACGATCGCTTCTCCAACTATCACATAGACAACCCATGATAATGAATCGTTGTAAATCTTTATTGATTTCCTGGCTTCATGCTGTGCTTCAAGAAAGACGCAAGTATGATTTTTAAGAGCTAACAATTATAATAAATATCGATCATCTCGTATTCCAATATTATTTATTTAATTGTCTTTTAAAGATTTGTCCCTCAAGGTTGGATCAAAGCTTACGCTTGGAGCGAAGGTGATTTAGAAGCAGCTTGTGAATTAGTCGTTAAAAAAATTTCAAGAAATAGTTCGCACAAATCCGGCGAAGACTGGGAGGCTGATCGAGGACTTTTAGATGTTGCGGTTTATGGTGGACTTTTGCAGGACAAGTACGATATGCGTATGCTTCAAGCTATTTTAAGACATGTGTGGTCAAAGGATATGTACACTGGGAGACGAAAGCTTGGTGGTACTTTGAGTGTACCAAAGGCTGACTCGGAAAATCCGGTAGTTCTGGTGGATAAATTGGATGAGGCTGATGCGATTCAGGTTTATTTTGGATTGCCTGCTAATGCGCATCGGGCTTGGGAAAAATCAGCTGCGGAATTGACTTTGAGATATTTGAATGGTAAGGAGAAATGTGGATGGATGTATTGGTGTAAATTTATGATGGATTATTTTTATTTTTACAGATGTTACAAGAAAAAATACCAAAACTAAGAAAATTAGCGAGGATGGAAAATTATCGTCTACTTCGAAAACGTTAAAGGAATTGAAACAAGCTATAGACCGATTAAGAATTGACGAATCTCCAATGATGACAGATAATCATGAAAATATTACTGATCCAATGCAACGATTTTTCAATGATGAAGTAAGCACGGCGAAACAATTATTACAACTTATTCGTATGGATTTGGAAACTCGACGTAGCTCTGATGATTTAAAGGTTTTTGTTAGCTAAAATTTTTATCTATAAATAAAAGTAAAAAAAAACATTATTACAAAAAAAAAAAAAAAATTTCAAACTTTTTAATTTAAACAGACTCCTACAGCTTGGTTATCAAATTGGCGTTCTGGACCACGAGAAATAATACCATTTGTCAATCAATTAATTTCAAGATATCAATCAGTTTCACCATTATCGGGACTTCCAACTGGAGTTCAACTTTCCTGGTTTGCTCGACCCGATGCTTTTCTTTCGGCTTTCAAGCAATACACCGCTCGTGAAACTGGTAAACCACTTGAGAATCTTCGTTTACGAACTCAATGGTCCCAAGATTTCAATAGAGATGGCAATTGGAAAACTTCGATTTTCATTGAGGGTCTTTTGTTGACAGGTTGGTATACAATTTTTTTTTATGAACAAGAATAAGTTACTGGAAAATAAAATTTAAGAAAGAAAGTAAATTACTTTTTTTGTTGTTGCAACAATAACAGAAAAAAAATAATCAATTTTTCAATATGTTCTTTACACGTATACAGGAGCACGAATAGAAAACGGTACATTGGAAGAGGTGACGGCTAGTGCGAGTTCAGCAGTGACTGCTCCAGTATGCTTGATTGCCTACATCGACGATAGCCAATTTAACGAGGAGGAACGTAATGGTGGTGGTGGTGGTGGTGAAGAAGAGGAATGGCGTGTTGAGTATGACATGGAATTAACGAACGAGCTTAATGCCCTCCAAGTGCCAGTCTACACTGACTCGTTCAGAACTCATCTAATTTGCTCACTACCCGTGCCTTACATTAAAGAGCATAAAAATGCTTGGCACCAACGTGGCATTAGCTTTCACTTAAGATCAAATTAATTTATATTTTATTTTTTTTTTATTTATTTTTTCACTTTTCACACAAGCTTGTGTATATTGTAAGTTAATACAGTCGCGCGCGTGTGTTTTTAACTTGTTTTAATGGATCAATTTTCCATGCACAAATAAATTATTTTTAATCAAATACAATATATGCAATACTTATTTTATAAAATATTTAATTAAATCATTAATAAATGATTTAAATTTATAAAAAAATTGAACCTTTATCGGTTAATTATAAGAATAGATATCAAAGGAATATAGGATATATTATACAGTTATTTTGCAACAAAACAAAAAAATAAATGTGCTGTAGTAAAGTGCTTTATTTTCATAAAATTTAATAAACACTAGAAGTAAATCATTTTCATTTTGTTTTTTCTTTCTTTTTTTTTTATCGAGGAAAATATAGTGATTCCATACCATAATAATTATTGTGATTATTATAAGTTCGTACGGCGTCGTATGATCAATAGTTCATACGTACGCTTTCCTCACATCTCGGTAAGAATAGTCTCAAATTTCCTTTTTCACGTAGGTATTATACATACGTAGGTTGTTGTATTAAAATATAGGTAATTACAGAGCAGGCGTATTTATAGGTAGGTATATATGGATCAATCAAAATAAAGAGATATACCTTAACAACATGCTTACCGAGACGTGTGAAGTTTCGAGGATTTATCAGTTAATTTATTTATTTATTTTTATTTTTATTTATTTTTTTTATTTTCATTCAGTAAACAACAGATTGGCTTTTACAGCTGTATATTAAATTCAACGCTTTTCCTTGTTCCTATTTATTGGTCCTGTCTTGCTGTCACATATTTATGCAGCTTAATAATAGAGATATGACAATTTTTGTTTTTTTTTTTTTTTTTTTTTTTATTAGTTGTTAAATCTTTGTTGGCTTTTACAAAAAAATTAATTTTCCATTTGTTTTTTTTTTTCTAAAATCTATTCAATATTTTATTATTTTTTTTTTATTTTCTTTTTTTTTAATTCTTTCAATATGTATTAAAATAGTCTGTTTTTTTTTTAATCTATAATAATATAACGATGACAATTATAACAACGTTTAGTTGTATTTTCATATAGATTTTATTTATATATCTTTTATTCAATTGAAATATAGTTTTTAAGGGGCCACGAACGCACAATATATTAAAAGTGACGTCGCATAACACGTGAGTTTAAAAAACATCAAATAGATATCTACTACTAAAACGATTTTATAATTTTATAACAGTATATATCATATGGAAGGTAATAACAAGTTTGTTAAAATAGCAGTCTCTAGCTGATGTCGTCAGATTTCGTTGTACTTTACGAGATATATCAAATATAATCGTTATAGCCTTTTTTTTTTATTTTAATGTGACTGGAATAAAACTGTTGATTAATGTAAAAGATAAGAGAAAACAAAGTAATAAAAGTAATGATCTTTCGCACTTATATTTATGCACTAGCAGCCCCTTAATTTAACAATCATATAGTTCGTTTTCTTGGTTTTTACATGTCATAAAATTATTTATATAAATCAAAACTTGAAGAAAAAAAAAAGAGATAACAGCATATTTTTCTTTTGAAATAGAGAATATACAGGAATTAATAGCTTATCACAAACTTACTTTATATTTATAAATTTATTAATATCGTGGAACGTCACTGAATAATAACACTGATCTCAAGCACAAAACGGTAACAAGAAAATTTAGACTCTTAATAATTACAAAGATGATAATGCAATAACTAGAGGAAATATTTATATAATATATATCAACAATTTTACAGAGGATAATAATAATAATAAAAGAAAGTAATAATAGTAATTAATAACGTTATGTGTGTGAATAGATCATCGCATAGCTCGATACATTATATGTCAGAAGTAATCGTATCACACGGGAAGAAAGCACATGTAGTCTGCGTTACAAACGCAATTTTCTCTTTTATAAAAGAATACCAAACGTGGAAGAACAAAGATTTCGTGAGGAAATAAACTTCCGCATATAAGATTCTTATTCCAGTGTTATTAGTATTATTTTTTTTTTTTTTTGTTCATTTGTAATTAGTACCTAATTCTACGAATCATGTTCGATTGGTACGTTCTTTTTTTATATATACATAAGGAATTTCTTACAAAATTTTATTTAAGAATTTATGGCAATGTCTTTGATAAAAATTATAATTTTTTTTTTAGTAATATTCAGAATAACAAATGATTTTTTTTTCTTAAAAAGATTACAGTACATGGTCAACAGCAATAATGATAAATTTTTTTTTACAGAAAATACAACAGCTCGTGTGTTGAAGTACCTATGATAATAAACCCCACGATGAGGATTTATTTCCGAATCTTACATGGATAAAACGTTGCTTCGACGAGTTTAATTCTTTAAATTGTATCGTACTACTTTTTCGTCATATATATATATTTTGTTCATTGAAGCGTCATTTAAAAATCATCCATCGTCATTTTTCATTTTTTCTATACATTTTTCAGGAACTCGCTCCATCTATAGTTTATGTACTTTTAACTTGGTCACATACGGTGCACATCTACTTATTTATCGTGAGTGTAAGTGTGTATTTCACAACCATACTTATATAAGTCTACTAAATTTATTATCTACGAAACTTACGTCGTTTTGATTCTGAGCAAGCCCTAATTAAACGTTGAAGGACAACATAAAGATAAATATCACAGTGGATGTTAAGTTAGCGAAGATGAGAAAACAAAGTTTCAGATATAATCGGTTTCAATATCTTACGCCTAATATTACAAGTATTTTTTTTTTATAACACGTTATAATAGGAAAAAATTTTCTTTCTCGTAACATTTAATAACGCTATATTTATAATAATACATGATAAAATTTACAGGCAAAAAATTGGATATCCTAAAATTTTTACTTTTACTTTTTCGTTTAATTACGTTCACTAAGTAACATTTTTCGATATTAAAAAGAAACAATTATAACTTTTAATAACTTATTAATAAATTTTATTTTATATTTTTACAAAGTTAATTTGCTGCGAAGTGTCTAGTTAAAAAAGTATCTAAAGGAATAGTAAAATGAGAGGAACGAGCATTGTAATGATATTTATTTAAATTTGAAGAAATATTTAAGTGATAAAATGCGCTATAATCATTTGAAATTCAAAAAATTATCCTAGAATATATATTAAAAAATTCTAAAAATAAGTGAAAATTTAGGTCTTCCACAATTTGGTATGAATAATAAATACATTTTTTACGAGTTCTTAAACAATCAATTATTCACAATTTTTAATTAGTTCGTAAAATTTTGAAATTATATTATTATAGAATTTTAATCGATAATTAAGTAATAATTTCATTTAAATTTTTCATTGATTTATATAGATTTTTATAAGTTCACCAGATTTTTATTAATCCTGTCATCTCTGATTCAAATATCGATTACAATTACAATTTTAGGTATATAATTATTTATTTAAATTTTTTTAAAGTTTTTAAAATATTTTTATGCATAAATAACTTTTTTCAATTTTCAGTAGAAAAAGATAAAAAGACATTTTCGATGTTTTTTTTTTTATATTTTTTTATTTTTAGTTTAAGGAGATATGAAAGTTATTGGTACTTACTAATTATATTACTTAGTGTTTTGGACGATAAACTTCTTTTCTTGTATATGTAATATATGTAACAATTTTGATAGTTTTTCAAAGTCGATTGTCTTTTATATTATTTATGTTTGTGTGATTAAAAATAAAGACCAATTATTAATTTCAACTGAATCGTTAAGATTTTTTTCTTGCAAAAATAAATCATAAAATTATTAAGTTTGTCAAAATTACGAATTTTTAAAACACTTTCACATCTCTTTAATTTTTAAACATTGTTTGAATGATAATGTAAAATAATTATTTTTAACGTTGTATTTCGTTGCACCGATTTAATAGAAATCATACAGTGATAAAAAATAAAATCAATCCTATTACTTAACATGTACTTTAATTAATAATCTGAAATGATTTGCCAATAATGTTAATTAGTAAATGCAGGTATTTATTTAATTATGTTGCAACTATAACTCAAACTTCATACGTACACTGACTTATAATATTAAAACTAAACAATTTAGAAATATCTAATTTATTTTTAACGTTTAAAAGAAAAAAGTCACAATAATTAATAAAATTAACGATAGATACTATCATAATTTGAGAAACGCGGGAATCCGGCCTGCGTGTGGCCTCATTTATGATTGTCCCGATTTATTGCTCTAAAAACGTAAAAGAAAAAACCGCGCAGGCCGAAGAGCTCCGATATCTCTCGAGAGGAAGGCAATGTTGTGTATTTATTTATTTTATTCATTTTTATTATGTATTCTCCCTTTTAATATATTATAATAAAACTTGCTGTTTATTCGTCCAGCTTAAGAACTTTCCTCTAAGCATTAATACACATCTTCAAAAGTAATTTGAAAATTTAACGTGTGTTAATAATAATTTTTATTATTATTATTCGGTAGTTTCTTTATTTTTTCTTATCATCGCTCTCGTCGTAACATCTAAATATACGGAATAACGAGTCATAGTTTGACGAACGAACGAACGCGCGCGCATATAATAATAGTCACTGGAGGTAACTTTATCTTTTATAAGTACATTATACATGGTAATATTCGGAAACGTGACGTATGTATGTGTGTGTATATACACAACGTACCGCGTGCGCGTTTGTAACGTGCGAGTTCAACATATACATATTAATAAATTGATTTAAGTCCACCCCTCCTCAGATATGCTCTTTCTGTTTGCAATGTACAACTCTTTTTTTCTAATCAATTGTCATTTAATATTCTAGTTTTTCTTGTCTATTTTTAATCATTTCCATTACTATTATTTTTTCTTTTTCTTTCATGATATTCTGGACCCTACAAGGCATTTTTCGTTAAATATTTTCTTTTTTTTTTTCTCTAAAAAAAGAAATCGCGTGATAACGTCTACCTAATTTTAATTAAATTTATTCGTGGCGTGAAATTTCAAATTCATATTGTACTTAATCATAATAAATTTTACCACTAATTAAAATGTATCACCTTGAAAAAAAATTAAAAAATTAAAATTTTAAAAAAAGAAACGATTTATCGGGGGTCTAAAAAAGTTTTCGTGAATTATGACATTTAATTAAATAAAATAAATATATCTTTGAGGCTCCTCCTTAATACCCAACGGTAGTTAATTTACTTAAAAGATTAATGCTTTTTCGCTTAATGCTTGAGTCCACGTTCAACGGTAATAATTGTATATATGTATGTATGGTATATGTAATGTCATACATATAATATATAATCTTTTAAAATTCTTTAATTTAATTAAATGCTAAGTGACTGGAGCAAAGAAAATATAACGATTATTCGCAAACGAAATAGTTTGCTTTTTTTGAATTTAACAACATAAATTATTTTTCATGTGTTTTATATTTAAAAATTAGATTTGCGTGCAGATAAAGTGTATTTATTATTAATTTTTTTTTTTGTTTTTTGGTTCTTAATATGGAAAAAACTTTTGTTTATAATATATTTTTAAAAAAATCATAAAAACTTTTATTATATATTATTATTTTTAATTTAAATATCTATTATTCATGCCATTTAAATTTACTTTTCATGCAATATTTGAATGAATGGTAAAAATTTTTTTTAACAAAGACACTTTTATTAAGGTTTTGTTGAAAAGAGGAATTGATGGAATTTGAAACGTTCATCATTTTCTTTAAAATTGTAAAGGCATTTTGAGACTTTAAAAATCTTGTATTATATAACAATATAATTCAAAAATTATTATTTTTTTTACTTTCTTAAGAGGTTTTAAATATTGGTAGAGTGTGGTCGAAGAATAAACGTTTGAAAAGACACGGTATTTAATATATATCATATATAATAAATGTGTATACAATGTGAGTCCGAGATCGAAAACAACAATAAACTTTCCCTTTTTTTTTAAAAAAAAAATATCATTTTTAAAAAAATGACACGTTTATAATCCAAACACATGATATAAGTAAGAAAAAAAAAATAAAGACTTGACGACGTTTAAACATCGCGTGACTGCGTTAAAGAAAACAGCATCTTCGTATTATATATAGCAAAATATTCCCCTATTTTCCAACACTGACAAACGATTACGCGCTACGTTATGTTCCCGAACAAATACTTTTCTCTTCCTCCTCTTTTTATTTATCTTATCCCTCTCTCAATTTCTCCCCATCGAATAAAGAAAAAAATATATATATAT
>JAPYZE010006726.1:0-14927 GCA_030522805.1 Leptomastidea abnormis
CGCTTCGCGCGGATCTTCTGCTGAGCCAGCACATACCGCTGGCTCATCGCACTCACGCTAACTCGGTACGGGCAGGCCTGCAAGGCTTCGCCCGTTACACTATACAATAATTATAATTTCTTCCAGTAAAAATTTTAATATAACTTAAATCTTAATAAGAAAACTCCAAAACCGCAAACGGTATAAGTATTTCTTTACCTACAATATTCATATCCCAGCGGAAGAGGCGTGCACGTTGAAAAATAGGATCAACGAGTATTTAATGCGCGTCGTGCGAGAACATCCCCGAGAGCAGGAGGTAAAGGTGGCGCAGCTTGCAGGGTACGACGACGACGACGTCCGGCACATATATATAGTTGAACTCTATATATACGAGGAGAGAATGATAGAGTGGAAGCCTGCGCGCTCGCCCGGTAAATAGCATGATTGATCGATATTATATTCATAACAGGGCCAAAAGACTTGTCATCAATCACGGTCCCTATACTGAGAGCGAGTGTACTATACCACCACCACCATTCACTAGTGCGCTATATTATATCCGGCTGCCCGAGTATATAATACACATCTCACACGCTAACCACCACTCACACACATTTTGGATTGGGGTTATTCGCGAGTATAACATGTATATGTACGATACCACTGCTGACATAACAAAGATGCTGAACTACTACTACTGTGGCAAACAGAACGAATGATTTGAAACTTCTTAGGATATGGCTATAAAAGGAGTCCTTAGCTTCTGTGACATGTTCGACTTGCTGGTTTTTAAAAATATATTTTTTGACTTAAATTACTCTGTTTCCGGCAGGGATGCGTGTTAAGTATAAACTGATAATAGGATCTTGTTTCAGAGAATTACTGTTACGTGCTTGTAACTGACTATATACTATATATATACACCGATCAATCTAACCTTTTTAGCCTGCAGTGCTTTTCTATTATATCCAATAGAAACGAAATTGCCCTAGATAAATATTTTTTCTTTTATATAAATCGAACGTTGCTTTAAAGTGATTCGTATCGATTATAGGAAACTTATAACTATAGAAGATATATCTACTCTCCATTATACTTTTTTAAAAAATGCATACAATTTTTCAAGTAGTGTAAAGGAGACTTCTCGGCAAATAAACTTGTTAAAACAATTTTAAATGCGTGCTTTTTGAGAAAGCAAGCATATGGCCCCCAGAAGAGAGACTATATTTCATAGCAAGTATATGTATACAGCCAATAAGCCAAAACGAGCATCGGAGAAAAGGATTGGTATCGCTGCTGGAGTCACGCAAGCAATTACGAAGAAAGGTCCTGAGCGGAATGAAGCATGTATATATATATATATATATGCGGAGGCGGTGGAGGCGAAAGAGAAATGCCGCTGGCTGTAGCAGCAGCTGAGTGCGCGTGATCATTCATCTTTATCATGCGGATAGTTATATTTTTCGGAAGCCTCACGCTATATATACACATCGATGTTATCCGTTCTCTCTCTCTAACAAAACTATAAATAATTGCGATATCACGAAAGAAGAAAGTAGATTTTCGATAAATCTCAGTCGAAACTTACTGACTTATCCTTAAAATACACGAAAGTCATCTTACTTGCATAATATAAACAAGCTGCATACTAGGTATAGCGTTTTAGTCGGAATTTCATTCATCGTCTACATTCATATTTTTCAATAAGGAGACCAAGAGACGTATGCTACTGTCTCAAAAAAAAAAGATAAACGGAAATCTCAGTGCCGATAAACCGGAAAAGGAGAGAGTTAAAAGAAAGGAGCGATGCAAAGACAGAAAGAAGAGGCTGAAGCCCCAAGAATTGAAAGAGCCAAGCAATTTTTCAGAGGGTAGCAATGCATATTCCAGCAGTAGCAGCAGCAGTGAGAGAGAGAGAGAGAGAGAGAGAGCTTGTGCGATTCCTCTTGCCACGACCCCATTTATCTTGCCACGTCTTCGCGCGTACTCGTTGATTTATTCATCATCTTACATACACACACGCTCCACTCCGCTTTCCTATTTCCCGAGGCTCTAGCGTAGACACACTCTTTCAGAAGAACCTTTTCACCGTACTAGGCTCTCTCTCTCTCTTGCACTTTTGCACAGGTGTGCCATTAATCTCCGACGCTGCTGCTGCTGCAGCTATACCCACGATGGATTCTAGCGTGCTATTTACACGCGTTACAAGAGTTCACAGGATAGATAAAACCTCTTTCGTAGATTCGTAATGTACATTTCCATGCTCTGGTGGTCTTCAAAATCTTTATGTTATGTAGCTAGAAAGGGATCTTGTGAGAGAAATATCTCTAAAGTGTTTAATGCCATGTTGACGACTTGATATTTCGTCATATCAGTTTAAGCCGTTTAAGAAGTGCTACCACAGCAGACTTTTGATCAATTGTAAGTGAGATTTTTTTTATAACAAAAAAAAAAAAAAAACTGGTGGTCTTATAAGAGGTGGAAATTTATAGCTTATTAAGAATGTAGCCAAGAGGGATTCAGAAAAGCTATGCAGAGAGGATGGAAACATGTGTCGAACGTCGCTGAATACTGCAGAATATGCATTGGCTATAATTCCGTAAAAATTAATTGTTGTTATTTATTACCTTGAGACTCGTGGCATAGCTAAGGATGGCTCTCTCTCTCTTGGGGAGGTATACACTTGTACTGAGATTCTCAGATGAATCGTAATGGATATTATTACGTGATCAGTAACGATTGCGCACCGAAACGTTATTTATTTTGCGCAATGAAATTAATAGCCGTTACGCAATCATTGAATTATGGCAAACGATCGAAATGTTAAAAGTCCCTCTCCCAGAGTGATTTATAACGAGGATTATTTAATGCTATCGTCGCAATAAATTTAATATCCCTATTTTCAAATCTCTATATATGTTTGATTTAATCCAATTCAAGCGCATTTTATCAGAGACTTAATTTAATCCTGTATCAAAATGTTCGTTTCTCATTGGTGGTAATTGGAAAATATCTGGCAGTTAAATTGAAAAAAAAATTTTTTGATAAAATATTTTTGTTTACGATATTTATTTATTTATATTGGCTTTTCATTAAATCATAAAATAATAAAATTTTTTAATTTATACTTTTAAAAATTGAATCTTTACAAAATTAAATAATATTTCACTAAGGTGGTCATAGATTTAAGATGATTATTGATATTAATATTAAGTAACAATATAGAGCTACTGTGCTTAGTGAAAAAAGAAATAGCCTAATAGTTTCTACGAATAAAGACTTGCATCAAAAAAAGCTATTCAAAATCATTAAAATTACTTACAGCCGATTGCGCGAACACATAACAAACTTTGTATCAGACTGACACAAGATAGAAGATACTCATATAGAAAAAAAAAGACAAAGCGAGAAATGAGCCACAAAGCGACAAAAGCCGCGTGGCATTAGTCAATTTTGTTCTATACTCGTGTGCCGACAGAGGCTGTGTCCTACCCTGACACGTGATAGCCTTGATCGAAACGAGCATCGTCCCTATGACTAGTGAGCGTAACTGTCGATTTTTTCTCTATAGTGGTACCGGTCTCTCTCTCTCTTTTGCTTTGAAAACCGAAGCTTGGACTAGAGAGAGTAAAGTAATCCGCTTAATACTAACCTACGGGAGGCTACTATATGCATGTAGGATGTATGACTAGTGAGCCTGCTGAGAATGCGCAATTTCGAGGGAAAGCGAGTATTATAGGGTGCGGTCCGTTTACAACTACTACTAGGAGATGGGTGAACAGAAGTATAGTAGTTCGTTCGTTTTGCGTCCGTATACGAGTGTTTGTGTAAAACTGGCGCCGCGGATGCGTGTACAATGGAACTTTAGATCTTCGCTAATGAGAAAAACGAGCGCACAAGCAGAATGCGCTTGTGCGTCCGGTGATGTTGGAAATGCGAGATTCGTTGCTGTATAGTGTAAACTGATACTATTACATGGACTATATGAGATTTCGAATATATCGTTTTCTATACATTTTAAGTTGGTCTGGACGCGTTTTTTTTTTTTTGTTTTTGTAATATTGAAGTTTCTACAATTACTTACGGTTATTCGATTACTTTTAAAACAATTAATTTAAAATGACTATAGTCAGATTGATTGGATACCTTAGAATTTTGATGCTTTTCTAAAAAACTATTTTGTTGTAAATACAGTTATTTAATTAAATTTACACTGACATATTGAATAGCGAAGGTAACAATTATTTTGAAAGTTTCCAGTATAGTTTTATACAAATATCAATCATAATGATCAAAAAAATCAAGTACAATATAAGCAAGCAAATTGATAGTATTCAATTTAAAAGGAAAATGATAGATACTATACCGAGTATAAGATACTTTCTGTTTTTGAGATTGTTGTAATGAGCCTTTTAACTGTCTCGATTTTACGACAGTCCTCTAGATCAATATCCATATAAATATGCAATAATACTCGTCAAGCACAGCATGGAATAATTGAATTTATTATAAAGAGCGGCATCGTAACGTAACGCAGAGTATAGGTGTCATGTTGATAAGTATAGAGATAAAGCGCGAAGCGAGCAAAACGTTAGCTGACAAGACAGACGTTAGCTGTCAATTTGCTTCGCTCAATACCAAGACCTGTGCACGCTTTTTCTCTCCTCTTCAACTCGTCGGTTGGTACTTGTCGACGCGCATACAACCTGGATATAGCTCGTCTATATGAGATTTTTATTCTGCCTCGTTCTATCATACGCGCTTCCTTCTCTCGTTCTCATTCTTTTAGACGTCAGAGCTCTTCGGGAATGCAGGTCGTCTATGCCTTGAGTACCGTGAGAGTGTGACGTTCAATCGAAACGTGATAATGAAGACATCGGACGTTGGAAGAGCCAAATTGAGTTAGAACGATTGTCCTTTACGGAGTAAATTAATGGAGCGCGCACAAAACTCAGGCTTCTCTCTCTTTCTCTCTATACTCTATAACTGCTGTCAATTATTGTTTTAAGAGAAATCCGTTTGCGGTCGAATAATGATCGGCTTTCTGTCTCCTGCTTCTCCTGCCGGTACTGGACTTTCTCCCTTTCCGTTTCGCTCTCTTTATCTGTTGCTCTCTGTCATTTTCTCTTATATAGCTTGACGACGCTTGCTTTAATTGAAAATCAAATGACATTTCAAATAGTCTATCGATTATTATTGGAGCTTTGAAATTTCAATTTCGAAACTGCGAATTAAGTAAATCTGATAAAATTTGACTTTTTTAAATATGATTTTTATTTAAAAAAAACTTTTATTTTTAAAATCAAATTTTAATAATAATAATTGATTTTTTAATATTTAATTAAAAAACAGATAATTGAAGTAAAATATTCATTACTATTTCCAGATCTTGATCCGTCATAAAAAATCATTAAAATTCATTTGAATTTATTTGATAATCACCTAGTTCAAAAACTTGAAAATTATTATTTTCATAACCACCTGATAAATTTTTAAATACTCAAGTGTTCAGAATAATAGGATGCTGACTCGCGAGGACGGAAATTTCAAGCAAAGACGATTTAATATCAATTTCGTGTAGGCGTACATATATACTCGTCATTCACCGCGTGTAAAAGAGAAGTTGACAGACAGGAGACATGCGGATAAATAAGTAAGCGAACAGAAGCAGAGGAGGACAAAGAAAAGCAAAGAGTCGAGGCTCAGAGACCAAGACACTTTTACTACTACTACTACTACTACTACTACGTTCAAACGTGTGTAGCCTTTGACAGCAAGGTAAATACGAGGTTGAAGCTTTGAGAATGGCTCTTATTTATTCTAGAACGTTTATTTAAGCTGCCGATGCTACGTATATATATCGCGTTACCTGCGGGTAGTAAATGAGAGGGTCAGCTGAAACCTTTGAGTGGCATTGAGGACGCGTATATAGAATTGAGCTTACCGAGAAGTCGAACTATTGTGGGAAACCGTTAGATTCTCTCGCCCGAGCTTTTTTTTTATAATAATGATGAAGTGTGTT
Organism: Leptomastidea abnormis; assembly: GCA_030522805.1. Classification (NCBI taxonomy): domain Eukaryota; kingdom Metazoa; phylum Arthropoda; class Insecta; order Hymenoptera; family Encyrtidae; genus Leptomastidea; species Leptomastidea abnormis. Next base: position 6,005 of record JAPYZE010006726.1, read on the forward strand.
GTACAAAAATATTAACAGTAGATGTTGAAATGTCATGAAAGACATAGTTTGTTTTACTCAATTTACAGACTGCAATATAAAGTAGTTGTGATTTTGTACATAAGTTTTTTTTAATAAATACTATAAATTTTGTTATCCTAGATTTAATATAAAAATCTATTAATTTTTTTTTCAATTTTAATTTTTATATTAACCTTAATTTTTTAATTATTGCTAGTACCTCGGCTAATATTAACTACAATAATAGAAAGAAATCTAACAGTAATTATTTTACTCACTTAAATTTATAATCTATCAAGGTAACAGGATGAGCACTGATATCTATGGTCATATAAAATCAAAGGGGTCATATCTATCGCTAGCTCCCGTATTACTTTCGCGAAAGTCGCTATACCATTTTGAATGACCCTTGTACCTCTACCGATCAAGCTTGAGTATATACTTATATATTAGCAGTTGATGCAAGTGCTCGCATCCCTAGAAAACGTATATTTCACTAAACCTGAGTTATCTTTCTGTTCGAGCAAGAGTTCTAGTCAGTCGCTCTTCTGTTGTTTTCTCGTTGAGTGCCGCTAGCTGTCTACCTCTTCTTCTTCTTCTTCATCTTCTTCGTTTGCTTACTCAGTCTTGCCGTCTATGGTGGTGGTGATGGTGGTAGGTAGGGTGTGCATCGTTACAGAGGCCCCAACGACGTTGACGGACGGCTCTCTTACGCACGCCTGACGGAAAACACAAATTGTGGGCGCAGCTGCGCCGATCGTAATCAAGAAACAGCGTAGGTAGCTCCGCTTGTCAGCTCTCTAGTGCCTGGATGATCGTTCTCATTCTCTCTTTTTCTTGCTTACTTTAAATCTATTCACTGGGTACGAGAATGAGAGAGAGAGAGAGAGAGAAGTGCTGCTGCTGGGTAGAGAAAAATAGATGTAGGATGAGTTTCATGTGACAGTATTATGAAGAAGCTCATCGATAAGTATCGCAGGCACTGCTTGCTTTATTTTTTCTGCACACGCTCTTCGACGTACGAACGAACCGAAAATGGATGGGTTTTAAAAACGATCGATCGACTTTGTAAGATTGATGAGGGGCTCGTCGTCTGTCTTGTAGAGTCGTTAGTTTTTCTGACTCGAAAGCTTTATATTGTGTGGGATAGAACAAGAAAATTGCAAACACTGCAAGGTGGGTTATTAAATTGTCTTAAAATCGTTATTGTTATATTAGACACAGCATATACAGGAAGTTCAACTTTTTGTAATACACACACACATTTGTTGAATAAAATAAAAATATATAATCTAACGTATACTAGTGTAATTTTCTTTTAATAAAATCATACGGTAAGAAATTTTTTTTAATAAAATGAAAACGTATATTTCCGCTTGATTATAAAAGCATAATCTGCCTGCGCTCCACAGCGCGCGCATCTCTTAAAGCTTATACAATAGGAACAATACACCATTGTGTCGTTTTTAAATATATCTTAAAGCTTATAACGATAGCATCAAAAAAAATATATATATATTTAAGCTAAGGTAATCCAAAAGTAATAGGTCGACTCAGAAGATAGTACAAGCTGGTTCGGCTTTTCAGCCACAACAAAAGAACTTTATATATCCTCCTAACCACATTACACGTATGGCTTTCAAGGGAAGCAACCGAACAAGACAAGTAGCAAGCAACAGCAGCAGTAAAAAAGATGAAGAGCTCAAGGGTGGTGTGTTGGCCAAGATGAATAATATACGCGGTTCATGCGAAAATCTTTGATTGCATAAATCGTCCAAGCCGAATTTCAAGTCTTAAATAATATTAAATGCACGCGTTTTTTAATCTCTAATAATATCGCACTACATTTTTCTTTGTTATTTTTACTAAGGGGTCCAATAAATTCAAATAGCAACATCAAAAAAAGAGTATATTACGCTTACTCGCACGCTGTAGATAAAAAGAATAGCGATCCAATCGCTTTATTCAACTTTGCTTTAAAACAAGACTTGCAAACTAAGAGCTCGTATCGGTGAAGATCAGTCGGGAGCAGAAAAAGATAACTACGACAAGAAGAGAAGCGATGAGAGAGAGAGAGGATATGAGAAAGCGAGATAGAGTATAAAGCAGCAAACCAAGCCGGTGGCATGTCAATGTCAAGCGCACTCGTAATCCACATAGGCACAGACTGGGTGTGTCTAATTCTTTCTGACGTGCTCTTTCGCATGCATTCGCTTGTGTCCATATTATTACGTATCTCTCTTGGACATGAGACGTATATATACTGGTATATAAGCGCTCAAGCGTGCAAGTCTGCTCATATTATATATACTGTGTCTCAGGTATACCGGTTGAGAACTGCTTCATATCCGTTTATCAACCTTGTCACGGTTCATCACTTGATGCATTCGAAAGCGCAACTCATGACACAAATTGAGAATCCAATTGTTTAAGACATATAGCGTTTCTTGTCGGACTCAGAGCTTTTCAGCTGGATCAATATGCTATGCTTGATTGTTACTTGACTTACGGTCAATTAATAAAATAAACTAGCTTTTTATATTTATTTTAAAATACTTTTTTAAAATTAAAATAAATTTATAGATAGAGTTTAATCTCATTTTAAATTTTAATTTAACTCTGCCATACTGTATATGAAAGTAAAATTGACCCCTTGTATTTACTTTTTAGATTACGCTAATTTTAATACTTAAAATTTATTTTAACACTTTACTTATTGACATAATTTAAATAAAAGAATTTTAAATTGCCTTACCTTATCAATACGTTAAATATTAATCTTGCCATAGTTATAAAATAATTCTCAAGACAAACAAGTTGTATATAAATAGGACGTGAGCTAGTATTCATTCAACCAAATGGTTACTGTTGTGACAGCTGTTGTTTGAAAAAACCTTCTAGACGCTTTTGCAAACTCATGTATGTATACGTCAAATTGTCTAATTAAGTTATTATCTGATCTGTAAATAATACGAATAAGAATAAATATTTATAAATTAGTAAATTAATACATAAATATTAATAATTTATAAATTATTATTAAAGATCATATCATGTATAATTGTATAAATAAAATTATGAAGAAAATATTCATAAAAATAATTTCCATTACATACAAAATAAAACAAAATTTTGACAAATTTTCAGCTCATTATTTAACAACATTGATGTCGGACTAGCACTATTTTAATCTTTACTTTAGTAACTTCATTATTTTTCAATCAAGTACTCGACTATACACTCTCAATGGTATTATATAATACCAGGAGAGACAGGAGGAAAAAAAAAGACAGTCCGTGACAGCTTTATCCTGGTGGTCGCGTTCAGGTAGTAAAAACGGGGCACACACACATACACACACACACACCTATCGCGCGTGTAGTTGACAGCCGTAGAGCTCTTGTCGCACGACGAATCCGACGTCTGAAGGTGCATTTCGGCGTACGCGACAGTGAGAGGAAAGCAACAGCAGCGGGATTAGCATGTAAATGAAGCCTCACGAGCTCTCTCTCTCTCTCTCTTTCTATCTCATGCGTCGTACAATGCAACCTAATCTCGCTGCGCGTTATGAATTATAAGCGGGCTCTCTGTGTACCTATATGTATAGAAGAGCAGAAAATTGGAGGGGAAGAGAAAGAGAGAGAGAGAGTCTCACTCTCCCGACTCACCGCATAAAGCGGACGCAGCGTGACGTGCTGCTGATGCTGCTTGGCTATATATACACTTTTATTCCTCAGCCCCTCTTTGACATATGCATTACACGCGCATACACACACACACACATACAAATGTCCGGTGCGTGAGATGAGTGACACTTGAATGGAAACTAGGAGACGTCATTATTTATGTCGGATGGGCGTGAGTCTAGAGACCCCTCTAGCCTACCTTGTCTCTCTCTCTTATTATTTTTTTTCCTTTCTCTCTTCTTTACCTTTCAGGACTGTCGCTCCAGGCTTCTATGAATTAGCACCTACGTGTATGAGCCTGACGGCGCTTTCACGCGAGTCTGATGCGAATTTAGATGGACGCGTGCAGTGTACTCCTATTTGCCACGTACGCAATGTTTATTTAACGCTATTACAAAAAATAAAAATGAAAAGTGTCTAGTGAATTTTTTAAATGAAATTTAACGTTATTACAAGAACGATTCAGTTCTATAGGTCTAATCTCACTAATGCGGATAAATTATAACATTATTTCAAATTTACTAAGGTCGAATCTATAGGCGTCCTTCACTTGCTACATTCTATACTATGTCAATGCAGATTATGTTGCATTTTTTTACAAGCCAATTACATCACGAATAAAACGGCGATATAAGAACTTTATGGTAGGATAATCAATTTTTCTTGTGGTATTATTATTTATCTAAAATTAAAAAATTTAGTATTTCATTGGTTACGACAGTAAAAAAAATATGTGAATGTCAAAAATCTGTTTCCTTCTGGAAAGTTAAAGCGTGTAAAATCTTAAATGTCACCTGAGTGGCGTATAAAAAGGAGGCAGCTGACGGAAGACAAAATAACATTGCTGGGCGAGTAGAGGTGACCAACGTGTCAACGTGTAGCTCTTTCTCGCTGGCACTGTGTATATATAGTCAGTTCAGCTTTTACATGGGCATAAGTTTTCTCCCTGTCTTTCCGTCCCTTTCTTTCCATTCTCTTTCTCTTTTTCTCTCTTTGCGGTCGCTGCTTGAAATGAACTGACAACGTTGCGACAAGTTGACGTGTTTGTACAGAAGCCGCACAATGGAGACCGAGACACAGCATTAACGAATATGCCATAGGGGGGTGCTCACGCCATAACCAACGAGTGGATAAAATACAGCAGTGCTGCGTCAGGAGATTGGTTAAAATTAAATGGTGCATAAAAGAGGGAGGGTTGTATGAGTTGCATGATGAATTTGAAAGTCAATTGTTAGTGGAGGATAAAAAAAACGTTGATTTTGTATTCTTATGGCTTTCAGGCTACTTATCGTTTGACGTAAAATTTCTTAATTATTTTTTCATAATTATAAAATTTTATTTTTTTAAATAAACTAATAATCAGTGTTAACTAGCTTTAGTTGATAATTAATAATTTCTCAATTTTTCTTTTGCTCTTATTTTAAAACTTTTTTTTCAATTGATGATCAAATGTAAATTGTATAAAATGCAATGTAAAATTATTGAACAATTATTAATTAAAAAAAAAAATCCAACAAAGGTAAACTTGAAATAAAAAAAAATTAATACTACAATTCTTAAAGACACACACATTCTTCTTAACACTATCGCGAAATCAGGTAGGAAAGTGTGTAAATCAACGTCTAAAAAAGTAAAGAGTAACCAAAGTGAGCATCTATAGAAGCGTCGATAACCAAAGTAAGAGAGCCCGTCACAGCACAACCACAGCACGCAGTTAAATCGGCGTGTTGAATGCCGGCCCCTTTGTACCACTCGCGTGTACAACAGGCGCGTTTACACAGGAGCCGCTGCTACCACCCCGCACACAGTAGTCCACGCGACCTGCCGACATGCGCGCATTGTACGCGTTTCGTACACACGGACACATTGAGTTCGGTAAAGAAGGACAGAGGGAAAGAGAGTAGATAGACAGGTGGTCAGAGCTCTTTCGAGCAGTAGCCAACTTTCACGAGTGTGTTAGTGTGTGATATTCCGACCACTTTGCAAACGCCCCAGCTTATTTCAGCAGCAGCAGCACCACCACCACCATCACTTGTCTCGTTTTGTGCGCTTTTATTACACCGCTGATCGGAAAAGCCTCGATCAGCTGTATTGTGACTTACGGCTAAGTTGAAGGTACAAATGGCTCTGTGATTTACTAAATTGCAGTTCTATATACTTCTATGCTTATTTTCTACTATATTGTCTTCTAATTTTTGTACACTATCAAACAATTGTTCTTTTATTCATTGATCATTTTTATGTACTTTAAAGTAGACACATTTAGTTACTTAAAATGTCTTTTTAAATTTCATCCCCTAAGCAAAAAGTTTAATGCAATACATTATAAGGGCAGTATAACCCTGCGCGTACATAAACGTAAAGTAAGATTTTGTACCTCATTATGCGAAAAGTCTGAAAAAAAAGGAACAACCTTGAAAAGGATAAGCGTTTATATAGCTGGGTGGTATGGCATCGGATCTTTTCTCACACCCTCTATCGCCCGTTCACATTTAAAGTCGTGTAAAAGCATAGCCAGCGAAAAAGGGAGCGTAAAGATTATATCGCTCGGCTAAATCACGCCTTTATCAGGAAAAACCGCGTAATATCCGTTCGTCTTCCGTACTCTAAAATGGAAATCGGTCGAGTAGAGAGAAAGCAAGTATAGGTATATATAGAGGCGCCCTACGATTTGCGCTTATTCAAGTGGCCGGAAAAGAGACTACTGCTATATATAGGAGAGAAAGGGAAACGGAGTTCGGGCAACTATCCAGATCTCATTCGATCGGTCGGCGGCTGCATCTCCAATGTTCTTTCACATTCCTGTGTATGTGTGTGTGAGCTTCTTCCGCCTTTTACATTGCTGCAGGTTCATCGTTTTCCTCTATACCCTTATATTGTGCTAAAAATTTAACTTGAAAATAAGAAAATCAAGTCTAATTATTTCCTTATTTTTATTTTTTTTTTATAATTTCAGTTAATTTTTTTATAAATAATAAAAATTAAAAGGCAGATGAAGAATGTGACAAAAAGATAGAAAGTAAGTGAGAGGCTAACCACACTCTCGCCAACAAGCAAGCAAGCAAGCAAGAAGCAGACAATAGGAAAGTATCGTCAACGAGATGGCCCGGGGGTTGTGTAGAAGACAACGAAACTTCGCGCAGCGCATTATGGCATAAGGGTGGTCGGGTGAAATTGCTGGAGGGTAGACAAGAGAGGACAAAAGAGTCAGCGACATTAAGAAACGAAGAGGGGGGAAGAGAAAATACATGGTCACCGCGTGAATGCGACCTCGTAAAGAGAAAGAGCGAGGTATAGCAGCGCAAGCAAGCTTTATTCTTCTTTCACGTGTATTTCTTCCCTTGCAGCAGCAGCCACTGAATGCGGAAGATGCTTCTCTTTTCCTAAGTGCTAACGGGCACTACCACAAAATTTAGGGGACTGTTTTGTGGCGCGACTTTTCACTTGGCTGGAATCGTGCTATTCCACATTGCTCTCTACGGAAAACACCTCTAGCTATATACTCAAATTTTTATGGTTATTGCAAGATATGTCGAGTTATTAATCAAAAATAGTTTCTTTTTAATTTGATCGTAAAGATTTTATCATTAGATGATTGAATGAATATTCGAAAAATATGGAAATAATGTTAATGCAATTTATTAACTTAATAAAAATGTGTATAATTCACTAAATAATGCTATTACTATAAACATCTTTTTTATAGCATTTTTTTCTGATTGCTAAAAACTCCAAAGAAATTTTTTAGCATAACAGTTTTCTTTAGTATACATCGCCTGATATAAAAAGCCATGTAAATTCAGTATGCGCTCTAAAAAATAGCGACTTAAAAAACTGAGCTTACGATAAGAGCTAGACCATGCTGTTCGCATTCATTGAGGTTCCCTTATAACGGTAATAACTTTTCTTTATTAGATGCAAGAGTTCGTTTTAACAGCTGGTGAACGAAGACCTTATAATGCCAAAAAACTGTTCAGATAAGACGCAAGGAGAAGCATCCTTTTGATATAACAGCCGACTGACAAAAGAACAAGTCTCGCCACCTCGACCAAAGAGACATCTCTTATTTATAAATTGTCTGTCCTTAGGAACGCGACAAACCGGATGCATCTTGATGTTGTATACCCCAAGAAGCTTAGGTTGGTTTCTTTGTGCGAAAGTCTTTTGTTTATTGTCGTCGGATAGTAACTTTGTTACTCTAAGGGCTACGGACGTGACTTTTAACGTCAAATTGAAAATGTAGTAAAAACTGCGTGGTTGTTGGTTGTAAAATGTAACGATCGCAGAAAACACGATATCTTAGTAGTAAATAGAATAGTGGGGTGTTTCCTGTATTATTTTGTTAAATGGATATTACATGAACAAAATACTGGGTGAGTAAAATTGAAGTCACATAATTTTTATCAAACGTTGCAATGATGTTAACTTTGAAACGTAATAGTTTATTATCCACCAACAACTGTTTCATAATATTCCAGCAATCAATTTACGACATCATCTTCTCTTATATCTATTATATTGGCCCATCGATTCATGGAAATATTTATTCGTGCTTAAAATCATGATAACTTACATTTGTAGTGCGTTTCGAAACTGCGTAGATTCACGCGATCAACAAAATTTACTTAAAAAATTTTTTTCCAAAACATACGACGAAAAGAGAAACATTTGGCAAAGTCAATTCACGTGCCATGACAACAAGAAACTGACAGACTTAAGTGGCTAATAAATTAACGCGACCGCAAGAGGATTAAGTTTGAGAAAATCGGATAATAATAACTACCTCTATTGTTCTCATGTACAAAGAAGAATTTATGACTTTGATTTTAAAGATATGTATTCAAGGAAAATTTACATTTTTCTTCGTTGAGTGTGACCCTAATGGGTTTGGCAGATAATGCAATAACATTTTTCTTCGTTGAGTGTGACCCTAATGGGTTTGGCAGATAATGCAATAGATATAAATGAAGGTATATAGCTTAGACTTGTTAGTCATCAAAACTTCATTATCGTTTTTACAAAATCGATCAGTATCTTTGTAAAATTTTAAACTTTTTCTTTAATTTGAAGATCAGATGAAAAATTTCGAAAATTTCATATCAATCATAAGTAAAATCATAAATCTTTCATCATGCCACAAAAAAAAATTTAACAATTGATTCAGTTGATGGCAGTGTATTGAAAAGAGTTGTCGAGAGGCTCATAAATTTATCAATACACAAAAAGATCAACTCATA
>JAPYZE010006728.1:0-10161 GCA_030522805.1 Leptomastidea abnormis
TTATAGAGAAATAAAGTATTGAGTTGTAAATATTATCAATTTAGTTTTTTAGAATTCTTTGAGAAAGCATTCTGCTAATGCAGTTAGCAGCGGTTTTTTCTAAACTCTCACATTTTACTTGACAGACATTATCGTGAATTTCATCAATTTTTCAGTCATGAAATTCAAATGAAACTTTTCAAAGCAAAGATCTTCCAAAAATATAAATATCTATTCGAAGCCTCTTAAAAATCAAATGGAAGCTGACATTTGTGCATCGTATAACTGAAATAGGGTACATGCAGACAAGAGATGGAAATATATTTATATATAGTTGAGGCGTGAATAAACAGACGGCCTGAGTGGTACATAGGATTCAAGAGTATTTTTCTCTTTTTCTCTTTCTCTTGGGAATATATATAGAGGAAGCCCCCACACGACAGCTGGGCCGATGCGCGAGTAAGATTGTCGCGAATGCACATAGAGGTATATATTTATCAACGATTGCGATCTTCGATAACTCGCTTGTGTGTATGCGATCACATGTGTAGTCGAACGTGTCACCCTCGAATGTTAGTATCTATGATTTTTATGCGGCTGTGGTAAATATACTCGCGCGTCTGTCTGTCGCCGTTGGCAGTTGGAGACTTGTACTCTACACTTTTGCTTGCTCTTGGAAACTTATTTATTTTTTTTTTGTAGATATTCTTATTCGATTTTAGTTGGATATTGATAAATTGAATTTATCTACCGTAAAACTTCATTGTTATGTGATTTCAGTTAGAACTCTCGATTTTGTAAAGATTGGTTTTAAATAAGAATGGTGATGAGATATTTGGGTTAGTAGAATAAGAAAATAAATTTTTTTTGTTTTGAAAAGAGAGGTGTAATCGATTATGTTGATAGTAATATGATCTGTTAACTTGTATATTGCTTGTTTGATCTGTTTCTGTCTAAATTGATGTATATTTTAACTGTGTCGTGAGCTGAGATTTAGTTCGTGTAATATCTAAAAATGAATTTTATAACACAGAAAATTTTCGTGAATATACAAAAATATTTTGAGAAATAAGTCACTAATTCATATAACTTATTGAAGTTCATTGATGCAATTATTTTTGATGATTTTAAACATAATAATCAAGTTACACTTTATGTATATATTTTATACAAAAAAAAACTGCACTATAATCGGAGATTATTTACAAAAAAAGCTGTTCTATAAAAATGTTTACTCACAAAGTAAATTAAATAAAAAAAGAACTAAGAAGCTTAATAAAAAAAGAATCTGTCACAAACAAAAAGCATCATTCATAAATTAATTCAACTCCAAAAACAGATAACACTAATAACCATTTTTTTATTCATTACCTGCACTCAAAACTAATCCTCTTTCACCTGTCTTCCATCCAATAATCAAACAACACACAAGCAAAACTACATTACAGAATCACATATATGTATAAGAACGATCAAGATATACCTGAAGTCTCAAGATCACAAACTAAATTTTCATCCTTTGAAGAAGCAAACCATAAGAGCCACAAAGGGTATAAAGCCCTTATTTAATATTCCCACCAGATTCAACTTAGATCAAGAAGCAATCGGATACGTATATACAGCAAGAAGAGTAGATAGTAAGGGGGGGGGGGGGACGCGCATCAAAGATCACACAAGCGCAAGTTCGAAAATCCAGCAACGTCAACGAAGTGTAACGCGATATCCGCATCGTATAGTCGTGTCTATATGTATATATACCTATGTCTGTCTCGTCTCGTGACTTTATAATGTGTCGCTGTATAGTAGGTGGATTAATAGGGCCTCCTTTTGCATAAATGTTGGTATGGCGTCGTCATCCTGGCGCCTATATAACAGACTCGCTGATTCATCGACTAGTAGTATTATAACGATGGAGTTTGGGTGTTTATAAGGTGGAAGAGAAAGAGAAGGAGGAGGAGGAGTAAAAGTTCTTGAGAGCGATTACCAAGAATCTCACGAGTGATTTCAGTTCATGGACTATCGGGTTTCTTCTTGGTTGTATGTGTGTGTAGGCTAGATTAAGCTTGAGAGAGTTTTTGGTCTTTTTGCATTGATTATTTTATTTAAGTCTTTGAGTAATTTATGCAAGGTTTGATTTTTTGTATTTTTTTTTTTTTATTTTTTTGTTTCAACTTGAGTTATATTTATTGATGTTGTGATGCGTTTTATTGAATTTTATTGCGCTATTAGTGTTTGAATGATTTTTATATTAGGGAATAACGATGTGATTTTATGAATTGGTTTTGTTATTTATGATATTATTTTAATGTATTTATATTTATGATAAATTATTAATTGAAATATTTAGCCTCCGAAAATAAGTATCCATTGTATTTTTAAAAAAATAATAATCACACCTTTTAACATAAAAAAATCACCTATCGATGTATCTTATTTCAAGCAAATCCCGATGTAATGTCACTTAAAAATAACAATGAATACCGGTAAAAAACCCAAGGTAGGATCGATCACACAAAAGAAAAGCCTAAATTTACCTTTAAAGGTCGTAACAAGAGCGAGAAAAAGAGACGTAAGTATTCCCTGTCCACCCACATATTTTTCTTTTTTTTTTTGAACAAGAAAAAAGTCGTCATTTGATTCTAAAAAAAAAAAAAGAAAAATCCGTACTCAAACCAAAAACTCATCTTAAAAAAAAGGTACGCATTTCTGCACGTGTGCAGCTAAGATCTCACGTGAGGCAAGTGTCACAATACTATGAAACATAGATTTAAGAAAAACTACGAGATCGACACTCTCCTCATTTCTCTTTTTCTCTCTTTTACAGCCCGCATATAGTCAAGGTAACGCAAGAAAAGAAAAAGACTCAGCAGTGCCTTGTATTCACATATACACACACATTCATCGGCTCCCCTGCGTCTTTATCCATAGTTAGGAAAAAGCAAGCGAGAAAGAAAGACCGGTCGAACAAGGGATGGGGGAGAGAGTGAGAGAAAAAGAGAGCCTATTTTTCCTTGCCCTGATCTCAAAGCAGGTATAGACACAAAAATCCAGAGGCGCTAGTTGCTGTGGACTGTTTAGCGGAAAAATGAAGGGGAAGGCGGGTATAAGGTGTGTATTATGGGTAAACAGTTGGAACCGTGAAAATTTATGAAGTAGAAACTAACCGCGTGTGCTTGGAAATACACGCCTTCCTGTGGGGTCGATGAATTTTGAAGTTTTGTAGTAACTTTATGTTTGTGTAGGTATGCGTATAGGGAGTTATAATTGAATTATGAGGTTTTTTTTTTTTGAGAAAATTATGAAAAAATTGGAAGAACAAAAAAAGTTTTTATTTGGTTATTTTTTTTTTGTGATTTTAAATTGATGGGTTAATTGGAAAAATTGAGCTATGGTAAAAAAAAAGAACGGTAGTTTGATTTTAAAAATAATAAAAAAAAGGAAAAAAAATTATTCTGAAAAAATAAAAAATTTGTAAAGCAAAAACAAGAGCGAATCCAAAAAAGAATTTTTTCAAATTTATTCTACTCGATTTTGTATGAATAAAACTAAAAAAGAAAAAAGTTAATTTCCATATTGAAAAATTTGTATATATCTCAACTATATAAAATAAAGAACTCGATGCATCAAATCTATTCTTTCCATTTTTTTTTTGTCTCTTAAAAAACTAATCGTACGAAACTCCGATAAATTGTAATCCCATATCGAACATCGTCATCGATTTTTAACCAACTGACCCAAATATCTCCCTTCCTCCCACCCTTGATCCAACGAATCAAAGCTCATCCATCCAAGGCTACAATTTGCATGCTCTCTCTCTCTCTCATCCTCTCATCAAACCTTAAAAAAAAGAAAAATCTATTAAAATTCAATCAAACCTCGCGAGCTCACACAAAGCTTCGCATACAACATCAACTCGCGAAATCTCGTCTGTCGACATCTATACACATACACCCACCCACACGTTGGTACGTATATGTATATGAATATAAAACAAAAAAAAGATTGAAGCGCTTAAAAACTTAATTGAGAGTCCCGCAGAGAAAAAGAGAAAGAGAGAGATAGGTAGAATTCCCGTTTGGTCCTTCCACACACACACACACACACACACACACACACACACACACACACACACACACACACACACATGCATATACACACACTGTATATACGTATTCGCCACAGGTCGTCGGGGCAGCTTTACCTCCCTGGGGAAATTGACCACCCAGAGAGTGTGCCACAAGAGCTTCCTCGGGACCTATATGGCCAACCATCATCTCTTTCTCTTGCTGAAATTCGGTACAACTTTGTGGCTTGTATATGTACTGCTATATATTGGATGTTGATCTTCTCCTTTATATATATATATATATATACACTGTCGTTTTCGTCAGTCACATCATTTTACGCCTATATACTACCGAATCGTTGTATGATCGTCACGCCCTAAAATGTGAATTCCAAACACGTTGAAATTGCTACCATATAGATATGTATCTTCTTGAAACTAAATTTCTCATGATATTTTGGACATTTGATGTTTAAAGAATTAACACTATAGGTATAAGGTTTATCCCAAATTGATCTGTGGTTTTTCCAAATAATCCCAAAAATTAATTTCAGTATATGCCATGAAGAAAATGCTGATCATTCAGTGTGAAAAAAAGGAAAAATTCGATCAGTTGGTAAAATAGATTGAAAGGCGGCAAGAATATATATACAAAGAAGAAAGATCTTGAGACTCCATTAAAGATACTCGATGGGGAGAAGAAGAAGAAGATTGAGAGTAGGTTTGGGAGGTCCCGCCTAATTACAAGAAATCCGTTGGCGCGCTTTAGCTAATCTATACGCTCAGAGATGCTTGGTGTTTTCTTATATATATATATATATATATATATATATATATATATATATATATATATATATACTCTTTTTACCCGTCATTCGTTTCTTTGGACGTTTATCTTTTAAGATTGTTTTTCTGTTTGTATATATTTTTTTTTTGTTTTGGTTGTGCTAAGTAGACATGATATTTGTATTTTCGATGATGTATTATGTCTTGTGTCTGATTATCATCGTTTTGTATTTTTTTCTAATTAATTAAAGTAAAATAAGAAAATAAATAAATGAGGTATAATAAAAGTTTGGTATTATTTTTTTTATTTTTATTTTTAAACGAATATTTAAAAATATACATGAAAATGCTTTTTAAAAGTATTTTTTTATTCTGAAAATGGAAAAGTATGAATTAATAAAAATACAAGAACCAGTGTATGTTTTTCACATGACATGTATTTCACATTCTAACTTCAATTAGACGAATGCAAATATAAAAAAATGTAGCCAAAAGAGTAATTTTAATATGAAAGCATGTTTTTAAGAGGACAAACAAAAAAAAATTTTGTATTCGCACGTTATAAATATTTAAATTTCATTACTAAAGTATTTGGTTTCAGATGCACGTGAAAAAAAATTGAAAATTTGAGATTTTATATATTAATTATTTATTATAATAAGGTATATGTAAATGTCCAAAATAAATACAAAAAATTTTAAGCCTTTATTTGAGATAATTAGATTTTTTCACGAAAAAAAAACTGATTCACTAATTATATTCTCACATAACAAAAACTACTGTACAACTATAACTAATTCGTTTCCTCTACTATATAAATCTAACAAAGCATTTTCACCAAAAAAAATTTAAAATTAACCTAATTCTTAAAACAAATCCAATCACCAATTAACCTCATCACTCATAAAAAAAACATTATTATTCTCTAAAACTTTTAACAAAATTTCAGACCACACTAATTTCAACAACCACCTACACGACTTTTATTCACAAATCCTTTATAAAATCAGCACTGCTCACTCTGTGATGATGTACTTTAAAAAAAAATTTTTTTTCTCCTCTTCAACTAAAAACTAAAATTCCAAGCTCGCTTCCTAAATCATCACGTATTAAGCTCGACCGAGTTTAAATCCCAGGATAAAGCCTATATGTACTATACATATCCAACATTGGCTTCCTCTTTGCCAAGTTTACAAAATTATTAGCCACTCTCGTATCTATTATACATATATATATATATATATATATATATTATTCGTCCATCCATCTCATCTATATACATCCGATGTACACTATATGTACAGAGATACGTCAAAGAGTACGGGCCACCGGGTGCCGAAATCAGATTGATCCACGATCAAAAGACGTGGTCCAATAATTTTCCCTATCCTCTTCCTCCTCTTCCCTTACTCTTCCACCATCCACTTCTCTTCTTCCTCCCTGTAATAACACACTATTACGAAGCTGAGAGAGAGAGAGAGAGAGAGAGAGAGAGAGAGAGAGAGAGAGAGAGCGAGTGTGTGTGCGCGGTGTAACGTGTAATTTCGTCGCGTGTGAGGGCTGATGCGCGAGCAGCACCCGTGCATGTATGTATATGTATGTATATGTAGAAGCTGACTGTGCTAAAGGATTATGAAGGTGAGTGAGCGCACAAGCCAAGGCCGGAAAGAGAGGTGTTTCTCCCATCCCAACCTATCCTTATACTGTATATAGGGAAACCTGATACAGCTCTATAGCGGCTTATGGTCTGATGGAGAAGTGTGCGGACGATAAGATAAACTACCGTGCCGTGAGAAAATTGTACAAAAATGAGGGTAAAAAGATGTTGAAGGGTATTTTTTTTTTTTTAACGCGGGAGGTTGAGTTTGCGTTGTATGAGAGTGTGTTGAAGTGTCTTTGATTATGTATGGATGTTTTTATTAGAGAAGTTACTTTTTTTTTTAATTGGTATTTGTAGGGTGTAGATGTTTGAAATAATCATATTGGAAATCTAATCATCTTATTAAAAAATTTTAATTTTAGTTAATTTTTTAGAACTGATAGAAATATATTGTATCGTGTATATGAATTTATAAATTGCTATTTTGCTTTCTAGTGTTTTAAACAAACTATATGCACAACTTGGTTTAACATATATTGAGAGTAAAATTTTAATTTACAAATTGTTCTCTTTTCTTTTACGTACGTTACTTACCCCAGTACCCGTCTATACGTAGTAATATCAGTAAAATAAAAAAGTTTGACTACACATACCTGAAACAAACAAAAGAAAAAATATATTATTTAAAAATATAAGGTAGGCTGTGAATAAAGTATGATATTACGTTAGGCATTATAACAAAAATCTTGGCATTAGACAACATTTGAGTATCGCATATCGCATATTATACCTATAAATTCTTAATGATAAAGAAGCTTACATTACACTTGAGAAATATTGATTTTTGGCTCATATGCTTGCATTATATCAAATGTATTAGTAGCGTACACATGTACGTACATATAACTATATATGTGTGGGCTTATACGGGGTCGGAAGAGGAAAATTTTATACCTGGATAAAAGGTAGGAGATAAAAAAAAAAAGAGAGAGAGAAGAAAGGTTGCCGAGAGAGAGATCGGGATGCTTTTGGATGCGTATATATGCCGTAATGGCAGAAACGTGATATTCATCTCACGGCGCTATATATGTGAGAAAGAGAGAGAGAAAGAGAGAGAAAAAGAGACTCGTCTCTGACGAAACCTGAGAAACTAAAATTTCGTTCGACACGAGTGTCACGAGCTTGACCTCCACTATTCGTTGCGAGTGTGGAATTTCTGGGATTTCACGATTTGGTTTCAAGTACATGGTACTCTCTTATTCTCTCTTTCTCTCTCTCTCTCTCTCTCTCTCTTTTTACGTGCTATACCGATTTTGCTACTATTATAATATCAAATATTATTTTCTTTTTGTTTTTGTTTGATGAAATTATAAAAATTATTTAATTATTTAAAACTAACTAAATATTTATCAAAATATCGACTAACCAACTTATCTAAATATTTTTTAACTATAATTCAAATAAGATTTATACAAGCAATATTGACCCTTAGAAGTCCACATTTCTTCAGAATAACAAAGTTGCTAAACTAGGGTCATTTTGACCCCACGATTAAAAAATCGTTTTGCAAAGTGGTCATTGACTTTTTTAACTTAAAAAAAATATTCTAATAATAACCACGAATTTTTTTAAGAAACAGTATAGTTTTACTTATAAAAAAAATCGTAATTGTAAAAATAGAAACAAATGTCGATTAACCTTATGTTTCTGGGGTCCAAGAGACCCCAGTGTAGCATTTAAGTATTAATAAAAAATATTTAAAAAAATATAATCAAATCCTTCATTTTTAAAACATTTCTAATCAAATCATAATAACCCTCATCATCATCATCATCATCCAAAATTTCTTAAATCTGCTTCTAAACACGCATGAATTCGCACTTGACATAGCATAATTTCAAGTACCCATCCTCGAACCACACATAAAATTTTTCCACTTCCCTTCAATATACCATACCTCCGGTATAAGTCCCTCTCCAAGTAAGCAAGTATAAGCAAGAAAACGCGCGCGAAATTGCATGAAAGAACGTCTTTATCGGTGTCTCAAGCCTATGGTGTATTATATAGAGGATGAAATAAGGTTGTACACGGTCGGGGCGGTTCCATTCATTCATTCAAGGGAGAAGGATAGAAAGAGAGAGAGAGAGAGAGAAGGCGCTCGTATGCGCGGCTCTTTTGCCTTGGCTAAGTGCGCGCAAAACAGGCGCGTTCGCCTCTCTCCCTCTCTCTTTCTCTTTCCAACTTGCGAGTAGTATTGAGCCAGTATATACATATATATACACACCGTCATCATGTTATAAGAAGCTTGGGTAAAGCGCCGCTTCCGCTTTCACTCGACTCCCTCGTCAAAGGGCTAATTGCCCTTGCTACTGCTTCCCCCCCTCTTCCTTTCTACTATATATACTGTGTTGCTTTGCTCTATACTCTATATATACCTTATTCTTTCGTATATGTATCCCTAGATGCTTAAAATTTACTTATGAAGAAGTATTTTGTGTGTAAAAGAGAGAAAGAAAGAGTTTATGTCACTTGTGTATACCTATACCTCTTGGAGTCTTCATAGCGGTTTTGCTTTTTCCAATTGAACTTTTTATATTTGCACCAAGCGAAAGTGCAGGGAGAGTCAGTGAGTGAGTGAGTGAGTGAGATTGCTATACATAGCTCTTTATTTAGTTTGTTTTTTTTTTTTTTATTTTCGCTTTTATCGTTGGGTGTGTGTGTGTGTGTTTGTGTATAGGGGGATGAAATCGAGAGAGAAAGTGCATTTTCATCTGCAGTACCAAGGTTTGCTAGACCGTGAGGAAGTTCGCATTTTTTTTACTGACTGACTTATTGTATGTATATATACATACATATACATATACTCCCACTAAGGGAGATGTGTTCACTGCGTAGTAGTCAGGGTAAAAGCTTTTGGGTGTCACTAAATTAACATACATTTCATTCTATTTTAGATTTTTTTTTATTTTTATTTTTAGGTGAGAGTATAAATTTAGACTTTGATTTTAGAGGGCTATGAGAATTTATATATATATTTTATTTTTGTAATATAGAGTTTAAATAAGTGCAAATTATTGTTTATGTAAATTTAGCCTATATAGTGTATTTATTGTGAATTATTAATGATCAAAATATAAAATTTAACTTTAAGTTTTAGGATCGATTTGTTTTTTTTTTTATTTTTTAGATAGAAACGTATACCTATCATTCCATGTTTCAACAAAGTTTTGAGAGATAAAAGAATAAAACTCAATCGTCTGTAAACTTTTTAGAAATGCAATAGTATTTTGGTTTTTGAAAAAGTGCATTCAACATAATCCACTTTTATATATGAAATACAAAATAACTACATTAAACACAAATTTGTAAAAAAATAGAAAAGGATTATTATTATTATTACAAATTAAATTTTCTAAAAATTTCAGTTTAAACACCATAAACGTTTACGAAAAACAAATACCTATAAAATAAAATTTTGATGTACAACAAAGAAGCCATTAGATAACAGACAGTAGACCGGTTAGCTATAAGTACACGCCGTATACAAAGCTATAAAGCAATTTCAACGAAACATTACAGAGACAAACGATAATCCAACTCGAGCCTATATATCCAGCAGTATATACCTACACCACGAGCAATTACAACGTTCCTCGTGAGAGTAAGAGAAAGAGAGTAAGTGTCGTATAGTCTCTGGATATTGCACTTAGTCCAAATTGAAGTTCAATTG
>JAPYZE010006729.1:0-16528 GCA_030522805.1 Leptomastidea abnormis
TATAACACAGTGCTTGATTTAAAGCATAGCATACCTATACATATTACTTGTGAGTTTTTTCGTTTACTAGGCGACAACGACGAAGACGAAGACGACGAGGTGGAGGAGGAAGGACGCGATGGTGCGACGCGAGAATGGTATAGAGATTAGCATGAAAACGCGACCCTGTCCTGGCAGGCTCGCCGGTCAAAAAGTCAATAAAATTATGTACGAATTCCGACGGGGCTTTTTTTCTCTCTTTCCCCTCTTGATTTTTTTAAGTCTGGCTTGCCTGAGTCTTGTATATAGCTTTTACGAACGAATCCTATACTTAATTCATCTTTTCGACTTATTTTACAATTCGGTAATTTATATAGAGAGTGAGTACCTATATAATTTATATCATGAGTAATGTTGCTTAATTAAATTGTTTGAAATTTGGTGGTGGAATAGGCGCACGTCCCAGCTGATTATCGCGTCTGGTCTATTAATTTATTAACGGTAATTGCTCGACTGGCCGGAAAGTCAATAATTTCGTCACCTCCCGCACACACATACACACACACATATACACTTACGTAGTGTGCTTGACAGTGACGATAGGTACACGTTTTCAAAATCAACCTTGCCAACGGTCTGGTACTGATTGTTAATGGGTTTTCTCACAAAAGAAAAAAAAATCATTGAAAACTAAAGGTTACGAAAAAAAAGAAGAAAAAAAATATCGATTTTTACTAGGTATGTGCGTCATATGCTCGTTATTCGAGAGTACACCGCCGCCGTGTTTTTACATTTTTTTTTCTCTCTTCTTTCTTTTACTCTGTAAGTCGTTAGAAGTGATGTGCTCTCGTTTTCTCAAAGCTCAAACATCAAAGTTGTTGCAGTAGGTTTTTTTTTCTTGGTAAAAAAGAAAAGAGTTGGTGGAAATGAACTTCAGGTTGGTGTATATGCTATAAAAGGTGCAGTAATTATCTCTTAAGTACTTATTTCAAGTTCATTGGTCGAATTTTAAGACTTAATTGAATAGTTATAAAAAAAACCCGGTTTAACGATATTCATAATAATAGAATTTACAATTATGAATAGAATTAAGAGTTTATAGTTATGTCTATCGGAAAACATTTTTTTTCAATGATAAATTTAATGATAAACGATTATTCCGAGGTTGTCTTAGAGTTAATGAATATTTTTAAAACTCAATTACATTACTATGTAAAACATTGCAAATATTTTAAACAAAAAAAAATAAAATTCATTTGCACACAAAATCTTATAATTTCTTATCCATAAATGTAATGTTAAAGAAAGTATATCATTTCATAAGCAACAAAAAATGATATAAAAAAAAAAAATATTAATCACAAAACTTCATTCACAAAAATTTATCAAAAGATTAATTAAAAATTTACATTACTAACCCACAAAAACAAAAAAAGAAATATATCTATATCACACAAAAAAAAGAAGAAAAAAGGGCAGAAATGTCACTTGATTAGCAGTAATTTGGGTATAATATACATATATGATGATTTCATCATCCAAACACACAATTCCACAAACATCAAAAGCACGTGAAATCATATATGAATGAAAAAAGTTATAAAGAAATCCTTAACAAATAGAGACTGTATATAGTGTACCTACGTCAGATAGAGTAGATATAAAGAGATAAAAAAGATAAAGAGAGACATACGAAGAAAGAGGAAGAGAGGTTTAGGTGACGAGAGTGAACGTAAGAGAGTATAGAAGAGGAAAAAGGAAACTGGGTCTCTATCTCTCTAGCGTCCCTCTAATTCGCAAGCGTAATATATATATAGAGCTATCATCAGCTGCGCGAGAATATAATAAAAGGGAAGAGGGGGTGATGGCAAGGGAAAGAGAGAGAGAGAGAGAGAGAGAGATAGAGAGGAAAGCTCTCTTGGGTAAGTAGTAACGGTACCTGCACAGTGGGACACACGAGAGATAGAACGAGCGAGCCCGCGCTTAACTTGCTCCCCTCTGACTCTGACTATTATATAGGTATATATATATATACCACACGAATGATATAGACCCGAGCCTATATAGACAGAGAATTGCTGCTGCTGCTGCTACTAGCCTATATACCTATTACACCTTTATCCCTGGCGCACCTTTATACTGCGTTGTACATATATCTATCCTACTCTCTGTTGAGGGGGGGGGGTATTTGGAGCGCGCAAGAGCCTGGAAAGTCAATATTTGGAAAGCTAGGAGGATGGAATGAGTAAGAGAGAGAGAGAGATCCGCTCATTTCGGGGCCGCGACCCGGTCACGGCTGTTGCGCGGCGCGCCTAAGGCAAAGTTTTTCCTTTTTTTTTTTCTTTCTTGCTTTTTTTTTTCGCTTGCGCGCCGGAGCAGCAACAGCAGCGCTCTCCGACATAACACTTGGCTGACGTAACGCCCGCGGGCGACGACGACGACGGTAGCTCTTCTTCTACTACTACTATTACAACTACAACTACTTCGTAAGCTGCGCCTCTTCTTTTTCTTCTTCTTCTTCTTCGTCTTCGTCTTCTTGTGACTCTATGCGGTGTAAGAGTTTGTTCGAGGACGACGTGCCAGAGCCCCGTTTTTTTTCGTTTTTTTTTATTTTGCTCTTGACTATAGTATATGTACCTAGGTATATCTCTCTAGACTTGCGATTTTTGGGGGGATAAATTATTGCTTAGTCAAACTGCTAGAAGATGGGTGCTTGCACTCTTGAGATCGAGTGCTTTTAAAAGTTTGTGTATGTGTGTATGTAATTTTGAATATTTTTTTTTTTTTTTAATGTGTCATTTACGCGTAGACGTGTGGAGGCCGATGACGAGAGTTAGGGATATACGGCAACGTGCCAAGACAGTTGGTTTTTCTATATGTAATAACGCGTTTCTCAAATGAATCTCTGTTGGCAGAACTGAATATTAGCAAACTTTTGCATTTTCATAACTTGTGCGCGCGCGCGTGTGTGTGTGTGTAAGCATCTTCTATCTGTTGTTTTTGTTTTTCTATCATCGCGAGTACTTATAAATGATAAGACTTGGAGCTTTAATTAAAAACATATACAATTGCCGGATGGAAAAAGTATAAATGACAAGAAGAAGACGAAGAACTTTGATCGTTATTATGCGCTTATGATCGAATTGGAATTGGATTTTTTTTTTATTTTATTGTGCATATATATTTGTATTAAGGAATTTGTATAAAACTCGAGAAATGTCTGCTGTATTTTTTTCTTCTTTTTTTTACATTTTATTGAACGCTGTAAAGAAATAATAAAAAAGACCTCGAAGAAAAGATATCTTTGTATATGTAGCTGTATGTGTATGTGTATGTGTGTGTGTGTGTTATTTTTCAAAAGCCGGGGTAATAAAGTGATAAATAATGCATGAGTACGATATTAAATAATCCTAAAGCCGGATTCCGTGTAAAACATTGGAATTGTTTTGTATTGAACTTGAAAAACAAAGTGAGAGAGAAAGGAAGAGAAAAAAAAATTAATGTATCGAATCATCATCAATACGTATATGATTTCGAATAATCAAAGTAAACACGAAAACTCCAAATCATTTAAAATCGAAAGTAAACATGAAAAAAAAGAAGAATCATATCTTAAAAAACTCCAAACCATTTTTTTATCTGGTTTCACCTTAAAAAAAAAAACCCACTATTTATAAGGAAAACTACTCACTCGTAACATCAAGAGACATCTACATTCATTCATATCATCATCATCATCATCATCAAAATCATTAAAATTCAAACTGATATCCCACAGCCAAATTAATCCCCTTACAATAGTCCTCCCTCCCGTAAAAAATTTAAAAAATAAAAAAGTATAATATTCCTAGAAGTAGAGGTATTCCTCCTCCTCCCTAAGGTTGGCGTGCCGCTGACCTACTGCCACGATATAAATTCAGGATCAATACTCGAGGCAGCAGCAGCAGCAACAGCAGAGAGACTCCTCGACCTCCCCAGCAGCAGCAGGCAGTAGGTAGCAGGCAATATAACCTTCTCTCTATATAACTCGTTGTTGTTGTGTATGTATATATATATATATATATATATGTATATGCTAGAGGAGGGCTGCGGGTGATATGAGATCAGACATGCCATTGTATCAAGAGGAGGATGTGGAGGTGGAGGAGTAGGAGTAGGCCGTAATATAGCCGGTTCACGCTGGGTAATATAAAGAATCTCCCCTTTTCGAAGCATGCACAGCGTACTAACACACACGCAGCAAAGAGAGAGAGAGAGAGAGAGTAAAGATCGCGAGAAAGAGAGAGAGAGAGAAAAGAGAAGTCATCGCGAGGTACATCAGCAGCAGCAGAGAACGTCGACAAGAATAAGACGGCGGTAACGCACGCAATAACCACACAGCTGCAGCGCAGCAACAGCAAGCAAGCAAGCAAGCAAAAGCATCAAGAAAACTATACATATGTATATATGTATGTACGTGTAGGTGTATAACATACAACAACTCAACGTGTGTGTTGGTAAACTCGAAGGCCATCGCCGGCATCGCCGCCCGTCCCTCTCACTCTCTCTCTCTCTCTCTCTCTCTCTCGCTCGCTCGCGCTCCTCCTTCACCGACTCCGATTCTCTCCTCCGACTCCGACCTGCCACCGCATACTGCATGTATATATACATATTATATACATATACACACACGTATTGGCGCGCCGCCGCGTATATATACTGGCATACTCGGGTGTGCCGGGTTTTATACCCAAAGGACGGATTATGATATAAAACTATCTACATATACCTACATCCTTATAATAATTAAGTATAGCTATTATAGATATGACTTACCCAATGATAAATTATGTGGTAGAAGTATAGCAGCAGCAGCAGCTTCCACCACCGGCCGGTCGTTGATATATTAGTGTCACGCGCTCAGCTGGTATATAGGATATAGACACACTCTGCACACTGCAGTCTGGTTCTTTTCACTGCCTGCAGCAACAATAATATTCTAGGAGCACGTAGATGTTTTTACCACTTCTGCAAGCTCTTCTATTTGTCTCTCTCTCTCTCTCTTTTTTTTTGGGGGGGGTTTTCTTACGTCGTCACTAGGTCAAACATATTCTATGATGCGTGTTATAGTGTATCACTAACTCGATGGATTTTGATGATGTTGATGATACTCCTATCTTGTCGATTATTATTATTATTATTATTTGATGATGATATTGGGTAGTGTCCGGATAACCGCCTTCGCAATATCTTGTATTCATATTCCAAACACCAATTAATGGTACATATAACTTATTCTTGAATTTTCGAAACTACACAGCCTTATATATACGCACACGCGTTGTTTATACGATGTATCTTGAACACCTTTTGCTAGCATATATGCCTACTGCCTGTAGGTAAAACACGGGGACGACGGCTGTCCTCCGGCTCCACGCGCGCCCGCTCGCGCAGCGCACACACACTGTCGTCCGCCGCCCGCCCGCCACCACCTCCTCCTCCTCCTCCACCTCTACCACCTCCGCCACCCGGCTGCGCATACACCGAGAGAGCAGCAGCAGCAGGCTTGAGGCTTGTTCGCTTGCGCGCGAACTGGCGGAGGCAGCAGGGTATATAAAAGGATGGAAGGAGAGAGGTATATAGAGTGTCTCGCGCGAGGGAAAAGCACACGCACCAGGCTCCTATACTCGCCTCCTCTCACTTGCTCACTCACTCACTTTATCAGCAGCAAGCAGTGTAATGTATAAGTATAGACACATCACTATGTAGCAGTCACTTTATACTTGTGTATTATAGGTACTACAGCTTTGGTGCAAGATAGCAAAGAGATATATAGTGTCTATACTCGCGGACTTGTCGCGAGCTAGCGCGCGCGCGGATATCAAAAGCACGATTTTGTCGTGACGTCATGTATAGCAGCAGCAGCAGCAGCACTAGCAGCACAGCAGTATAACGAGCATGCGCACGGGCTTTTATTTTTTCGGTGATTTTCCATCTGTGCAACCGCAACTATATATGAGCTAGATATATATGCTTCAAAGTTTCTTGAATGATCAGATGATGAATATGATGATATTGAGAGATTTTAGCGACCGCAAGAGAGTCAGGTTAATTCTTTAGCTATACGTATTTTATCCTAAACGCGTATACTCGCGACACACTGCGATATTATAACTGTCAACATCACTGACACACCAATATCCTGCCTCCGATATCGTCCGATTTGCAAGGCGCGCTCCGATTTTGTAATGTGTAATAGGTATCTAATATATATATATGTCTCTCTGGCGTGCGTGCTGCGCGCCGACTGCACGTTCGGGGACTGACTGTTACTACTGAAAAACCACCTAACTCTCCCTCAGAGAGCAGATATCTCTCTCTTCTTGCAAGTAGTAGTAGTAATATAACTAGCAGGCAACAACAACCACAACGCCAGCGCCGACTCTCTCACTCTCTCTCTCTCTCTCTCTCTCTCTCTCTTACTGTTGCGCCTTTGCCTTCATCTTTCTTCTCCCTTTCTTACTCTCATCATGTGTGTGGGTCTCTGTTGTTGTTTTTTTCCTGCTCCTCCACCAGCACCACCACCTCCTCCTCCTCCTCCTCCTTCTTTAGCCACTGGCGCCTACTCCGCGAGTTCTCGCACACTCAAATTCCTCCCATACCCCCCTCTCTTCCTCTTCTTTTTACCACAGTGCTCTGTTATGTGTGATATCTTGTATCGCCTGTCTCTCCGCAAGTATCTCTCGTATACCTACAACTGCACACCGCGCACATGTTGTCTTTCCAATTCCAGCTTGAACGGAAAAATTACTATAGATACATATACCCCACTTCTTCCCACCCTTAACCTTTTTTGAAAAAAAAGTCACATTACTCTCTACTCTCTCACGGCTTATCTATAGTAAATGATTAACCAGTTTGTGTGAATGGACTTTTCCATGTTCTGAAAACCAGCTTGCACCTTTTTTTTCCATACTAAGTAAAGTTGTAGACGTTTTTGGGACGTTTCGAAGTTCTGATGGTAATTGAGCTGGTATTTAAAACTAAAGAAAAGCCCTGAAAGCTCAGGACAAAAAATTAAAGCATTTTAAGAAGGAATATACCTATGATCTTGCTAATTTTCCTCTCACTCTCACTCTTTTTCGCGCTTATATTATCATCAACACTCATTCAAATAAGTATATCTATATAGAAAACGCAAGGAAGCCTGCATCTCTCTTTAACTCACGCGGCGCAAGCCTCGGCGGCTCTCCTCCACTCCCACTTGTTAGAAAACATGACGTGCCCAACCGCTTTCATATATATATATATATATATACTGCACCACCCCACAACTATCACAACCGCTCTAGCACGGCTCTCTTTCGCTCTCTGACTCTGACGTCATTGATAGTTTACCTTGAGGCATGACATTGAGGCGCAGTGCCGCCAATAGCCAACTAACTAAAAGCCCCGCGCGAGAGTCACCCTCTCGTATAGTAGTCGTTGATCTTTCTCTTCCCTTGGATTCGCTATTTGTTTTTGTTTTTTTTTTTTTTTTAATAATTTTCTTCACGACCTTCAAAACTTGTAAATTTATGCCTTACTTATATTTATACTTTAGGTAGTCTAGACATTTACGAGACTGAGAAGTTATTAAAGCTAAGTTCGCGATGCTTTTCCATATAATCCTATAATAAAGTTTTGATGTCCCCGTTTTATTCGTGATCTGATTGGCTTAGATAAAAACAAAACAAAATCTGCATATACAGAATGGAGCGCGCGAAATGCTTGCGCCAGCAGCCAGCGCTGAGTGTCACACTTCCGATCCCATTACCGATCCTTTTTTTTTGCTGCGCTTCGATGCATATCTCTTGCACCTTGCAAGCTATTTTTGTTTTCCGCTACTTTGCGTTGGGAGTATATACGTTATAAGTTGGTGGTTTTTCGTAATTATACTTTGAGGAGTGAATCGAAAACTATGAGACATAGAGTGTTGTTACAGTTCATGAATTTACTGTATAAGCTCATCAGTCTTGTGTAGTTGTTCAAGTTGTTTGTTTAAATGCTCAATCGATCAATTTGAGTTAGCAACCGTCTCATGAATAATAGAAAGATTACTTTACTTCTTACTATTCATTCGCGTACTATTAATCGACTTGATGTTTTTTCAAAAACATTGATGATACGAAAATGAAAACTTTTATATTTATTATGGTCGACTAACATTTTTTATGAAAGAATGTTATGAGTTTATCATGTATTATCAGAAGAAAACAATATTAAAAGAAATTATATTTTTTTATATCCTACAAAAACTGATTACGTGAAAAAAAAAGAAAGAAATAGATAAAACTTATTTTTAAAATAAATCATCTTTGTGATATAGAGATAATCTATTTTTCCCGCCATTCCAGAACAGTTCTTTAAATTTAAATATTTCATATAGTCAGTATTACAAACCTAAAATCAACTTATCGATATTTTTTTATTATATCTAAAATAATAAATTAATTCACAACCAAATCTACCAAGTAACTAACAAATCACAAATTTATCAAAATTATTTTATATTTATAACAAAAAATTTCTACAATTCAAGAAAAACGTCGCAGCTCGCAATAACTCCAAAAAAATTCATCAATCCTCAACGTTGGCAAACCTTAACACTGCGCCGCCTGTCTGCTACGGCTACGTGGCCCACGGCCAGACGACAACAAAAGACGACGAGAACGCAGGAAAACACGACACGAAGTGACAGCTCGAAAGAGCTTCGTCGATGTCGTCGTCGTCGTTGCCACTTCTCGGCAAATCGCGGGCCCCCATTTTTTTTTTTTTTTTATCAACAACAACAATAACGTTGAGCGCTAAAGAGATAAAAGACCGTTCTCTCGAGCGTACCGAGTTATACCGTCCGCGAAGCGTATAGGGGCTGGGTTCATCATCAAGTTTGTTTGTGTGTCACGGTGCGTCGTCCAGGACGCGTAAATATATCTGGGACGTCGTTAATAACAAGAATTAAAGAAGATTAAGAAGATGGAGTGTCTACCCGACGCTAAACCAGACAAGTGCATAGATCTCGGTGAGCGAGATGTTGGCCAACAACCACAACAAAAGCCTCCAGCAGAGCTGGAACTCCTCTCGCCCTCGGGCACTGTCGACGCCCTTATCAGCCGTGAGGACTCGGCCCGCAAGGTCTACGCTCTGCGTCATGTTCTCGAGAAGGATCCGCGTGCTGCCGATCTCAAGTGGTCACTTTTCGTCGCAGCTTGCCACACCTATCGTTTTGATACCTGCCTCAAACCATTCCCACCTATGTACATCAAGAATGAGACTAAGGATATTGACGCTCTGGTAAGTCTTCTTATTAAAGCTGTGATTAAAAGAGCTTAATGGACTTGCTTATTTTTTACTTTGTTTTATGTTGTTTTATAGAGGAAAACAATTGAGCGTGTGCCACCTTTAGTTGTCGTTGCCCAAGAGCTCAGAGAAGCCAATGTTTACAAAGGCAAAGAAGCTGTGATAGATCTGCTATACTGGGTTTTGGTCGGGTTGAGACAGATACACGTCAAAACAGTGGATAAAGAATGTGTAAGATGACTCATTTCTATGTTTACAAAACTGTTACTATGTTGTAAAAATTTTATGCATTTTATATTGTTTTGTTTACGTCTCTCATACAACATTCAGCACGATTCTGTATTAAGAAGAGTAGATTCACAAATGGCAGTGGCAGCTCCAAATTTAATTTTTCAAGTATCTAGTGCCAAACAATCTGCATCCGAAGAAAGGTGGAAGGAACTTTCCAAAGGTCATTCTACATTTTATGCTTATCATGGGAGCAGATTAGAAAATTTCCATTCCATAACACACTATGGACTGCAACAACATTTATGCAAAGTAATTTTATATAATTTAGTATTTTTTTTCTAATTTAAATATATTTAATAAAAAAAAATAATTTTGTAAAAATCTTTTTTTATAGCAAGAATCATTGTTTGGAAAAGGTATTTACTTGTCCAGTGAGTTAGGAGTCAGTATAGCATTTAGTCCTGTGGGATATGGTTGGGGAGGAAGTTTACTTGGAAGTGACATGAGCTGTATTGCTCTATGTGAAGTTATCAATCATCCAGATGTTAAAATAGGGGACACAGGTAAATTAATTTCATGTTTGCTATTTTTCTAAACTTGTGTACCAAAGTATAAAATTAAAATATTTAATTAATATTTCAATATTTTAATAAATGTTAAGATGATAGTACCAGAAATATAGCACCAGAATCTATTGGTGGAAAAATACCAAAAAAATACTGCCTAGTACTCAATAACGATTTAGTGAGAATTCGTTATCTCTTAGTCTACAGTCACGAATTTGGCTGTGTGAGGTAATTTTAACATGATCCATTTTAACTTTAATATCTTTTGAATTTATAATTAATTTTTATTCTTTTAGATCTCGAAAAAATGGTTTTTTAGGATGGATTAAACAACATAAATTGTTGACCTTCATGCTTGGCTACGTAGTATT
Source organism: Leptomastidea abnormis (assembly GCA_030522805.1). Classification (NCBI taxonomy): domain Eukaryota; kingdom Metazoa; phylum Arthropoda; class Insecta; order Hymenoptera; family Encyrtidae; genus Leptomastidea; species Leptomastidea abnormis. The sequence continues at coordinate 10,466 of JAPYZE010006729.1, forward strand.
ACTTGCGTCTGTTGGTCTATCTCACAATAGAAATGTTGAGAGATATTTTAGGCTATTTATGAGAAAATTTGGATTAGACTAATAGAAAATTTTAGTCGACAATATTTTTGGTAACGCGAAAAATTTTTAGATAACTTGTTTGTTATACAAATCTATGATGTCTTTCCCCCATAAGCGGTATAATTGTACCAGTATTCATGTGATTTTTTTTAGAAAATAAATTTTCAAATTTTTAAAGTTGTTATAAATTAATTTATCAAAATACGACTTATGTACAATTAATTAAAAGATATGTATAATAAAAACTGTACAGTTAACAATGTAATATTCAAGATCTAGTGCCTTGTTAGAATGATTGGAAAATTTTCCGTCACGAGATAATCATCTTCAAAAACAATAATTAAATTAACTTCAAATTCTGAAAAATTTTTATAAAAATTATACATCTAAAATTTCATTAGAATGGAGCAACGTAAATTTAAACAGTGGTAGCAATATTCTTACCAACTTTAAAGTTACTAGTAGTCAAAGTAGGACAAGTAAAAAGACGTGGAAAAATCATGTAGACTGGGATAGCTAATCCTGTACAAACATTCCCTTCACCTATTTGAATATTTTGTATTTCTGTTGCTGCAATAAAAAAAATTAACAGTATTTAAAATTAATTTTTTTTTCAATTTGTTCAAGTTGCAAATAAACTTACCATCTCTTGAGTAACCCTCTGCACAACCACAAGTTTCTACCCTAACTAATTGCAATTCAATAGATTTAATAACCGCTTCACAATTTTCAATCATAACTTCACCAATCAATGGTTCTGAAAGTCTACAGTAAAGTGTTTCTAGTTTTCCAGAGATACAAAACCTTGGAACATTGCCTCTGTCTTTTGTATTTTGCAAAGATTCTGGTTTGATTTTAAAAATAACCAATTTATTTGGATCTTTTTCAGTTCTTTTAACAAATCTATCTTCTACAATAAACTCAAGAGATTTGCTGACATCTTTTGCTAAGAAACTTCTTTTAATATCACATCGTATCATGTACTGTATATTAACAAATACTCCATGATAAGTTTCATAAAGAGTTTTATTGCCTCGAGGCTTGAGGGGTAATTCAAAAGGTATTTCTGTTTTCCCGCTTGGAATTTTACCTGCTGGAACAACTTCCACAGTGTATTGCACTAATTGTATTGGCTAAAATAAAATAAAAAGATAAATTCAAGCAATTGTTTTAAATACTTAATAATATTGAAGCAAGCGCTGTACAAACCTTGACTGAATTATAAAATGCTTCAAATATACCAACAGTCTTTGAACTTAATTGCAAATTAACTGCACCTTCCATTGTCAGGAATATTCCATCATGTTTTATATCAGAGTTTGTTTGTAGAAAAATTAATCCACTCACATTTTCCTATTGATAACAAAAAAATTAATTTATATAGGAAGTAAAAGTGAGATATATAGCTATGTTAAATACATTTATAAAACACATATTTATAATAAAAATTATAATTTTTTAAATTAAACTTAGTTAACTGTTTGTAAGTAAAGTATTTGCAGGATAACAAATAGCAAATTCTAACCTTGAAAAATCTTATAAATTAACTAAAAGATATTTTATAAAAAGCACTTACACCTTCCCGATAAATTTTGCAGGCTCGTTTCAGTCTGATGTCAATATTTATTGACATTTTGTAAAAGTTTCTGTTCAAAAAACTAAACTCTATTCACTGTCAAAATTACCGACTGTTTTGGGCGTTCATTTTTGCTATTATCTAAAATCAGATACTTAATCCTATACACACAATCGCAAACAATAACAAACCTATTCACTTTGGCACACGCAGCTGTAAAAAAACATAGATATTATCTATTATCTGGAGATAATTCATCTGGACGAAAAACGTCACGTGATATCATTTAGGCGCCAAAATTTGAATTCATTTTACAATGTGAAATTGGAGTTGTTAAATTTTACTTGTAAAATAAATAGCATTTTTGTTGATAATAATTTTATTATTTACATATTTAACTTTTTAATCATATGCATAAGTAAACCAAGCGAGTTGCCTATTTTTAAATTACCAAAAATTGTGTTTGCTCCGAAAATTTTATTACGATTTTTTGTTTCATTTAAGTGATGCACGTCATTCGGAAATTATGAGATATTTAAATTTCCTACAAAACAAATGTCTTTGTTTCATTAAAGGACAATACCGTTAATTGCCAAGGTAATCCAGGTGCATCCTAATTACCAAAACATGTTATAACAGGAATACAATTTATCCCGTAAGCATCATCTCAGACACACAAAAACGATCGATATTTCCGACCGCGTGGTATTTTCCTTTATAAGATTTAAAAGGCTGCAGCCTCGCACATTATGCGCACGTCACACCCTTCTTCTCCTTTTTATCCCTCACACCATTGAAAATTCAAAAAAGAGACAGTTACAGCGATCTCGTTCGGGAGTTCTCGGCTTCGAGAAGGGCAGAATCCGCCAATCCTGTGAGCTACTTTCTGGCGCTGCAAACTTCGGACGAAGAAGGAAAAAGAAAAACAAAAAGAAGCCGACAGTGCGTCGACGTCGAGGAGAGAGAGAGAGAGAGAGAGAGAGAGAGGAAGAGAGCGGGCAAGCAACCAAGCATCAGGAGCAAAATATATATACATAAATACAGCTTGGCCCGCTCTTTTTGTACATACACACATATAAGTATACCTAATATAACGTTAAAGGGAATAATCCAGCCCCCACTTGGACTACTATATATAAAATATACGGCAGGGAGAAGGAAGAGAAGAAACCGTGCGCGAAAGACAGAAAAGGACGACGCGACGACGACTGTGGAATTCCGGACGACGACGGTTGGCGTTGGGAAGAGCGGCGGCATCGGCGGCTATACCTATATATACATTGCGGCAGCTTTAATATATACGCGCAGCGCAGAGAGGCATTGGAGAAGCAGCGCGCGCGCCACACGCAGTGGCACGCTTTGGAGTCGACCGACGTCCGTGTAAAGCAGGGGCCTCTCTTCGCTATTCTTGGTGGACGCGGCCCAGGCGCGAAGCATCATCTTTTCTCAAACGGTTATCGTATAGCAACCGTAGCTCTTAATCATCTCCCTTGGTTCTTTTACCCAGAGACAACATGGCTTCAAGGACGCGAGTCTTTGGTCCGGTAAGTTAAAATGATAATTCTTTATTTTGCGTGATCGTCTTTATTGAGCCGCTGCCGCTGAAGCGACCGTTGCGCGACGACCGTTTAAATGTCCTCCTCCCTTCACCCCTCCGCTCTTCGTGCCTGTACACACAGATAAGCACGTTTTTAATACTTACGCAAGGAACTTTTTATCTTTTTTTTTATGGTGTGTTTGTTAAGCTTGATATTAGCTTCTAGATTTATAAGTTATCAAATTTATCGTGGGAGTTTGATCTTTCTTTTTCCGTTGAACATCTCTCTCCGTCTCTGTCTGAGCGCGGGATCTCCTCTTTCTCTGCGCGCGCGTTTTTCTCTTCTCTCTCTTGTTCGCATAAAGAAACCTCCCCTTGAAAGTTCGTTAAAAGAGTTAAGAATTCGATTTTTAAATGCTTCTCGTCGTTTTTTTTTTATTCGAGCGCTGGTCACTTATTTTTTCGTGGAGGGAGAGGCTAAGTTTGGAACGGCATAAATGTGGGAGCCGTTTTTGCACGGACAATTGGCGCGTGTTCTCCCCCTTTTAATACTGTGACTTGTTTACATCATGCTGTGTCGTAGGGACGACAATAATGACGTTAACGTGTATGTTTGGTTGAATTTATTAGCTTTTATTATTTGGATTTTAAAATTTGCTCGAAATCGAAAGTAGAAATGTAATGGGAGCGTACAGAATTTAATGCGTTGTATTACGAGGACGTTTTTTTTTAATTTATAATTATTCAATTTTTGTTACTTGTTGAGTGCTTTAAATTAAATTTTAATTCTTTAAATAGTTTATATTGCTTTTTATAGAATTTCTGAAAAATTTTTATAAATAAATAATCGTGTTATTTGGGTAAATCAAAAATGACATTTCAATTATTTCTTCTAGATTGTTAGCAATCAGGAAAATGTCAAGAATGTAAAATCTATGACAACAGTACCTGGACAGACCAGAAGAGCTGCTTTAGGTGAAATAGGCAATAAAGTTGTTACCCACAGGATTAATGATCAGAAAGAGAAATTAAATCAAGCCTTGAAAGACAATAACATCCAGCTTAAAAAACCATTGGCAACCACCAAGCAGGTTCAATTGAAGGCTGACAAAGTAGAAAAAACTGAAAAGATTTTACCCCCTAAACTAACACAAGTGCATGCATTTAAACCAACTCAAAAGACTGAAGTTAAAGTTGATAAACAGCATATAATTGAAGATAAAAAGACTGAAAACATCAACAATGCAAATAAGAAGAAAAGTCCTGCAAAAGAAAAAGTTGTATCTTCTGATGTAGCTGGGGTAGAAGATATTGACGAAGAAGATAGGAATAACCATATGCTTGTTTCTATTTACAGTAATGACATATATGATTATTATAGAAAATTAGAAGTACAATTTCCAATTAAGAAAAACTATTTGCAAGGACAAGAAGTTACTCCAAGAATGAGAAGTGTGCTTGTTGATTGGTTGATTGAAGTCCATGAACAGTTTCATCTAGTACAAGAGACTTTGTATTTGACCATTGCTATTATTGATCGTTTTCTACAGGTAACAATTAAAGTTTTCATTTTATTTTTTTTTTAATTTTCAAAATTTAATTGTTTAATTGATAACTGACTAAAAAAATTTTATTTTAGGCTTTCAAATTAATTAGTCGTAAAAGGCTGCAGTTAGTTGGTATTACAGCAATGTTTATAGCCAGTAAATATGAAGAAATGTACTCTCCAGACATTAGTGATTTTGTGTACATTGCAGATAATACTTATACCAAAACTGAAATTTTGCAAATGGAATTGCTCATTATTAAAACTTTAGATTTTTCATTTGGAAGACCTTTCCCTCTGCACTTTCTTCGAAGATACAGCAAAGCTGCTAAGGTAAATTGATGAAGAAAAAAATTATTTTGCTCAATTAATAAATGCATTTTTTATATAAATGTTTTTAGGCTCTACCAATCCATCACACACTTGCAAAGTATTTTTTGGAGCAATGCTTAGTTGACTACACTGTCTGTCATCATCCTCCAAGTATAATATCAGCTGCTGCTCTGTATCTTTCAATGCTGTAAGTTTTGTTACTTATGAAAATTCTTGTAAATATTGTATACTATGAATAAAAATATTTTATTTAATTTTAGCCTTTTGGGGGATGAATCTCGAGAAAATGACATAATCTGGACAAAGACGCTGGTACACTATAGCACATATACCTTGTCTGAAATTCTGCCTGTGGTGTCAGAAATTTCTACAATTATAATCAACTCGGAAAAAAGTAAATTTCAGGCTGTGAGACGAAAATATTCTCAATCGAAGCACATGAGTATTAGTCTTAGAGAGGAGCTTAGATCGCCGACTTTGGTCATGTTGTCAATGCCCACCAACTAATGAATTCACCTTTTGTAATATAGTGAAATTTAAGTGTATACATAAATGCGACGCATGCAAATTTATATTTGAATGACATTTTTAGTGTCGTTTAGGCAGGTAAATAAAAATTTATTAATCAAAGTTTTTAAATAAAAGGAAATAATTTCATTTAAAAACATTTTTGTGAATAATTTTTGAAAAACTAAAATTTCCAATAATTATATTATTACTTAAGACAGTCATACATGCTTATTTGACTTAATTAAACATTATTTTTAATTATTTTTTTTTTTATCATTTTCTATTAAGTTTTTCTAATTGTTGAATCATTAAATATTTTGATAAATTATTATACATTAAAAAAATGATTTAAATAAAATACTGTTTAAATTATTTGAGTATGAATGACTGCCTAAATTCAAAATATAAAATAGCAACTATTTTTAATTACTGCCTCAACGAATATACGACTGCTCTTGTCACTTTTGTGCACTTTTCAGAATGCTTGATATAATATTTTTA